>VKOC01032427.1:0-12368 GCA_009364415.1 Spea multiplicata | reverse complement strand
GCTGTTATAGTACATGAGGTCTGCAGATAGTAATATAACTCTTTGGTGACTTGCAAGTAGGTGAGAATAGAAATATTTTATTTTAGTTTTACCAACTTCAGTAGATGGGCTTCAAATACCATATACTTAATACCTAGAGTTTAACTACCCTGTAATGTAGGGTTTTTTTAAAAAAAAAAATGAGTTTAAATCAGCAAACAGATTGTACACCCGCTTGTAGTATATTGTAATATCCAAATGTCCTGGCATTGGGGGGCTAAAACATGCTGCCCATGTTGCGTGCGTGTCTGATTGCCCATGTCTGTGTAAGTTGTGTAGATATGCGTGTATGTGTTTGAGTGCATGTTTGTGAACTCTGTGTCTGGCTGTGAGTTTGTGAGACTTATGAGCGCCTGTCGGGCCAAAAATAAGTTTTCCTGTATTAATACCTTGAATGCTATGAATTGGATTATTTTATCGAGTGCCAAGTTCATTTACGTATGTGCTGCCTGCGATATAGGTGTCTGTAGATTCAAACCAGGCCTCTGCCCAACCGTGGTAATACGCAAATCAATCTCATAATCTCTACCAGTTGGGCGATGAACTACTTAGATTAAAATTCTTGGACTGTTACACAAAAAGCATCTCCGCAGTGGGCAAATGAGTGAACCTGGATTGTTCCCAGAGTTTGAAACGTCCATGTACCAGAAGCTGAGGTAACAGATGAAAAAAAAACAATTCCGTTTGTTTCTACGTTTCTACTAATTCAATGTTTCTTCTCGATAGACTCTCTCCTATCCCTCAGTGAGGAGGAGGCACCAGACCTGGTAACTCCTGGTTGCGTTGAGTGTGATGTGTTTGCACTAATTACAATTTGTTGTGTTTTTTTTTCTTTTTTCTTTTAACTATCAGCACTGCACCCGTGGCATTTTGTCAGTTTTGTCATTTTGTAATTTTTTTTTTCCTCCGGTTTTATCAACTTTTGTTGCATACCAAAATGGCAGAGTATAGAAATGACCAGAGCCATGTTGACCAGAATGGATTGAGAGACCGTTTTTGATCCTCAAGAGAGATTTCTTTTTACAACACCTTGTTGTATTTGTTTTAGTTTGAAATTTTTCAATCCTAAAAACCAATAATATATATTTAATAATAGTCTACTTAATTACTTTTCACGTATTATATCTCATACCACTTATTTTAGAACTCTTCTGTAGAGAATGTATTAGCAATTTTTGCAACAATAAGATGGACATGTAGCTTACATATTTTAACTTTTCTTAAGGATGTTAAGTATGCTACGAATTGTTAGAAGTGTCATTTTATTATTTCCTGAAGGTTTATTCATATAAAAACGACACAAAAATGTTTAAGAAGCGTTTAAACAACATACCAGGGCCTGCTTTTGTGTTGCATGACAAGTTCATGTCCCTGCCAAAAATTAGGAATACTATTCTACAATATTAAATAATTTCTAGGAAAAGATTGGACATTCAACAATGCTTGGCATTAAGTTTCCTATTCCAGGTTTAGTTGCAAAACCTTAGCAGAATAGTTGGGACAGCACATTTTAAAGACTTACTGGCGAGTTGAAGAGCAAAACAGTGATGTGGTTGAAAACATGGCAGCGCGTGCCCTGGAACGTCCTGGGACTGGGCATGTGTTGCCATTAGCCAACCTTCATCCACGATAGCCAGATCTCTGTGAATAAACAGTCTGGTTGCGTTTCTGTGGTGTGATAAAGCATGTGCATGAGCGTCGCATGACATTGTTTCCAGTATGCATTTTTATGAACTTTCTTTTCGCAATTAACCTAAAATCAGCCTTGTGATTGTCTGACATCAGTTTAAAAGTATGCAGTATTTTAATAAAACCATTATATAATATTATGTCATACAACTACACGGTGTCAGACTCATTACCCAGACAGTGTTCCACTACTTATACTGTATGTTCCTTCATTACATTACATATAATATGTGGGACTGTGGGACTTCCCTGCTGTTAGGACTCAAACTTTTCAAATACCTCCAAATAAGTAAAAAACAAAAAGTACATGTTTTAGGTAGTTATAATTAGTAAATGCAGTTATGTTAATAGCTTACATTTGCTCTTCATGCAATCTTCCTCCTAAAGCTTAGTTTATGTGGTCCCAGGAGGTGCGTGTAGTTTGGATTGATCTTTATGAAAGTCTTAGTGTTCAACGTTCATAGACGTAACGTCACATAATGCTGTAAATGTTAGTTGGAAGAAAGCTTGCGGGGGATTTGTGGTTGAGCTGTTACCTGATAAAACTACAAAGCTAACAAAACCATTACCTTTTGCCCTGAATCTTAATTGCTGCCTTAACCTGCAAAATATGGATGTTTGTATATAAGTGTACATAGTCCTTGCTTACATGATCCCTTTATTTGCAGAGTAAAATTAGACAGGTCTGAAGAAGAGATTGACATTGTCTTAAAATGCTTAATTCTGCAATAAAGATATTAATACACATTTTTATAAACCTGATCCCATATTTTTAGATCAATTGTGCCCATATAGATCACGGGGTAATTGAGTCCACAGGACTATATTTCTCTCCTTGTTTTTTTTATATCTCAATTGATTTTTGCATTTCTTTGCAGCCAATCGAAAAGCTGGATGTGCCGTTACTTCTCTGCTAGCGTCTGAGCTTACTAAAGATGACGCCTTGACCACTGTGGCTGCTAAGAAGAAAAAGAACCCTGAGCCTGAATTAGTTGATATGGACATTGGAGTCCATGAAGACAACCAAGACATGCTTACACGCTCGAGTTAGCCGAGTATCTCGGAAGACATGTTTTTAAGAGAAGAATGTAGGAGTTTGTAAATAATACTGTGGAATCCAGGATATTATGTCCTCCACAAAGTCACTTCCAAATGGTTACTGAGAGGAATGGGGATGGAATCTATGTCCCTCCTGAATTTATCTTCCATAACATTGAGGCCTTTCAGTGAACCTCTTATTACTTATTAATAAAATTATATAATTATAAAACAAATGTTGCGTTATTTACATTCCTAAGGTTATTTTTTACATGTTCCTAAGGTTCAAACTTGTACCTTGTTGTGCAAATCAAGGAGACCTTGGAATTGCAGTGCGGAGGGAATTTTGTTTCGGCAACCAAAGTCTGAAATAATGTTCACCGCCTTCATTGAAATATGTTATTCTTTTTGTGATTTCTTCTCAACAGAATATGGTGATATCACTTTAATGCCCATTTCCCATTCAGTTATTATCTTGACAGCAGGTCCTCTGCCTTATAGAATTCTGCAGGTCAGTGGATCAAACGCTTTAGATCAGCCGTTATACCTCCACGTGCACTTTGACTCGTCTTACCAGATCATTGAATTGGAAGCCCCAATATCTAAATGTAAAAAGCCCTCCTACTCTTTTTATTCACGAGAAAGTTAGTGATTTTACCAATTTACGCACCTCTGGCACTTGTGAATCATAGGAAGGAACCCTGACTCTTGTATGCTATAGGATGAGACCGGCAAAAGACCCGTGATTTAACCCTTTGAGTGCCAAAGTGGTAGCATGCCTCACTGACCTCAGAAACACAAAGGTTAAAGTTCAGTCTATTACCTCTAATACATAGCGGTATACTTTGTGTTGTTCTTTTGCAGTGTAATGCATAAATCACATGTTCCCTGCTTACCTATTGTGTTTCAAACCAGGGTTTTTATTTGACTTGTTAATTTGCCATTGCTAAGCAATCTCTTTCGAAATGTATCTATTTTTGTAATTTTTTAAACAAATAGTTTGAATGTAAAAACATTTAGTACAACATAGATCATCATATCAGCTTAGACCATATGTAGGCTTATTCATCAACACGAGACATTTTCCATCTAAGAATTGGAAGTTTATTCTTTTTCATGTTTTCACAAACTGAAAAATCTGCATAGAAATGTTTAGTCAAACACTGCAATGGTCTTTGTGTTTTCTTTTATGTGAAATTTTCTCAAATGCTGGAATGTTAAACTAGTATGTTTTGTTTTATGTGTTATATAAATAAGAATTTATTTAGGAATCTCTGTCTACGTGAATTAAAATAGGAATATTCAGGAATAATGTTTTGGCTGGAGAAACATTTGGGTCATGGCATCTCGTAACGGTTGCACCAATTGTACTGTATCAGTACTTAATGAGCTTGTTTAACATAAAGGAAAGAGCACTGTATAGACGTGAGTAAAATGGCGGACGTGATGTTTGAGCTGTGCCTAACCCCAGCGTTATGTACCATTAGGCGGCAAACCCTTACCGGCCCAACCTTATGGCCCAAGGGATACAAGTACAGACTGAAACATGGGGAGGGTGCACTATAGTTGGTCCTCGGTGAGCTGCAGCTCGCACCTCTCCCTCTATCACAGAACCAGGCATCTGACTCGAGCCCATTAAGTCCAAGCGCTGTATGTGTTGGAGAAATAAAAAATACAACACTTAAAAATCCTAATATCTGAAAAATAAAAATGGATCAGATCTAATATATTAATAAGCTCTGGGACGGGATGCTAGTTCTTTGTTTCTTGTAATATTGTTTGTGTACATATTATTGTGCTAACATTTTTGTTTGAATGCCCATGTTTTCTTCGAGCAGTGTTTTGAACTTGAGTAATAAAATATATATATATTTTCTTATTCACAAAGGTATTGAAATTTATGAAAGCCCAGCTTCTTCAAAATAATAATCTTCATCACGTGGCATATTATTTAACTCAAGGGCAATCTTGCAGTCAGCGACTATAGAAAAGAAAAGCATTTGATTTTAGCAGTACTCGGTGAAAGTAGGTTTTAAGGTTTTCCCGTCTTAGTTGTTAACTTAATGTAATACTTCAACTGCGCGGTTTTAGCGTAATGTAATATGTGCTGTGTAAGTGTAGCGTTTTTGAATGTGTCCCATGGCAGCGTTATAATAGAGTTCAATCTCTTATGATTTGCTTTTCAAGTGAAACCTCAATAAAACACCCGTTTTACTTCAGTTATGAAGAAGCTGCCCCATTTGAAATTCATGATAAGCTTAGTTTGTTCAGTTGATAATATATTAGAACACAAACCCAATTGTTATCTGGCTTGCTTCATAATGATTTTGGAATTCAATATAAACAGAGGCTGACAGTAACTGGACATTTACTTTAGGCAGGCAGCGCTGCTACGTATCTAGCGCATATCTACTGATCACTTCAGTGAAGTATGGAAGAAGTCCTACGGTACCATTAAGGTTATGGAGCTTAGGTGTGGACTAAGGCCTACGGAAATGAGGTTTGCCGGACTATATGTTCGTCATTGGAGCTTTGTGGATCTAAAGCAGCTTCCCAGCTGAATTTTGGTTTCTCGGGGCTACCCTAAAAGTAGTGCATGTGTCTTTAGGGGACGCGAAAGGCTATATGTCTCTCCCCACCAGCCAGTGGACAAAACGAGACGCTTTCTGACCCATTAATCCCTCTGCGCATGTCCTACGTAAACATGGGGCCTGATAGTGAATCACTCGAGCTCCTTATTAAAGTTGTGGCTGCTAGTGTAAACTGTTAGCTTCCTGAACTGCTGTATTTGGTGCAATACATTTTAACATTATGGTTTATCTGCCAAAAGTAACCTGCATTTTTATTTTCTTGCTTTTGTCTTGTAGACATTTAGTTAAACGAAAAGTTGTGTATATTTTGTTTAATGTAGATTGAAGATTTACAGTGCGCAGGCTGCATCGGAGATAGGACAATTGTTTTACCAGCTTTTACAGATCTATGGTTATGAGTTAAGATCCTGTTTTACTTAGAAATGTTTTTTTTTGTTTTCATTTTTTTATGTCCTCTTCTATACACAGTTTTTGGGGTGTCTGGGGGACTAGCCGAGCCAACGAAGCATCTCACTTAAAGTAGTTTTAGTGAGACCTTAATAGCAAGTAATTAATTTGTATCCAAAAAATACACATTAAGGTTTAGGAAAACATAATTTCCGTTGTGCCTTTCTGATAACAGATTACAGACCACTTTCTTAATAGATTATCACATGTTTGTGTTCTTGTAAGAGGAGATTTTAGAGCAGTTTAATATGTTCAACGACCAGCAGATTAATTGTTTATATCACATTATTCCAAAACAATAGATATTATTCGATTTGCCTACCTGTTAATTTTAACTAAGTATTCCCCTAACCGAAATGTTTAGATCTGTACTTATGACGTAGTACATGAATATAGTATGCCTAGGTCATTTTTTTAATATGTCAATCTGGTTGACTGACGTATCTATTCATATCTCTCATTGATCACCTTTTTAATAAAAATAAAAGTTTTTATTTTTGGAAGCCTTAGAAACCAAAGTTGTCTAGAATCTCCTTATAATGTGTTCATTTTTATATTGCATTGTTGGAACACATTTGACACCAACTGAAATGTAATTTGTCATATCCTATGTTTTTTTTTTCTGGGAAATGTAATCACATTTTTTTTGTTTGCTTAAATGTCAATAAAACAATTCCACTATATTATTTTCTTTGCATTTTTATTATTTTTTTCTTATGTTGTTCATTTACTACTTTGTGTTGACAAAAATGTCCTTTGACAGAACCCCACTGCCCTTTACTTCAGAACATTTATCATGAAAGACAATGTCCTGGTCTCTTCCATGTACTGACAAATACTTTAAGTTCTGATACTTGTTTGAAATAAGAGATGGGGGGATTGTACAAAAGTATTGATTACCACCTATGCTTTTGGTATTGGGAGAAAATGAACTCAAATGGATACAACTTGGATTGAGGGTGACAAATGCGGGGGGACAAGTTTTGAAAAGTCAACCAACGATCACAGTGAATACAAGGTTCTTAAAGCAAAACTGTTTTACTCAAGAAGAATAGCAAAATAGAGCTAAAATCAGAGTGAAAGTCGGGACCACCTCAACAGATGTTGAAAAGGTGGTGATAGAGAGAAGGCAGCCATGGGTTTATGTCAGGATCTGTAAAACTTGTTCAGCATCAAAGGTGGGCCCTTCAATTTGAGATAACTAAAGAAACTGTATGAATGTATGATATAATAATACATTCCAGTACTGCTGGAACATAGCAGCTACATTCTGAAATGCTAAGGGGAATTTTAAGGTTAAAGTCAATAATTAGGACTAAGAGAAGCAAAGGTAGGTTTGGAACACACCCGGTAAATGGACAAGCTGTGGACAGTGGTCGGCCAAGGTCAAGTACTGGAGTAACAACAATATTACAGCACATCAACAGGTATTGGCAAAGAAAAACTGTGTACATATATATATACATCCATTAGGTGAAGTGGCTCTTCCAGCAAGTCCAATTTAAGGCTTAGTGTATACTGCAAAAATAGAATACATAGACCCAAACTATTAAAAAAACTAACTGTAATATTTTCTTAGGCCAACAGAACACACTAAGTCATGTAATCCATCTGTTCCCTGTGCTGGGTTCTCCAGAAGGTCTGTCAGTAAATAAATTATTATTGCCATTAGGGACGCTTATCAAAAAGCTGATTTGGAACTTCCTTCTTGAAGGATGCTCATTCTATGGGATCTACAACTCCATCTTGTACCAAGTCAGCAGGCATTAGATCAGACTTGTAAAATGTGTTCTGGAGAAACCTGCGCACCTTTGCCAGGCACTATAGATGGGAAATTTAGCTGAGGATGATGCTATGTTTGAATAGCTCTTCAGTCCAGAATATTATAATTCAACCCCCTTTTTTACCTACCGGGAACAGCAATGAAGAACTAAAACTCTTACCTGGATTTTGTCCTTGCCGATTGGCATACAGTCTTTCTGCCCACAACATATCTGTTTGTACCCATTTCTTCTTGGTCATTACACTGATTAGTTTCTGAAAGGGTGTTGCAATTTACCAAAATGATTCCTTCCTTACCTTGTTTGGGAGAGCAAAATCTCACCTTTGCACCATCAGGAAATGGGCAAGGAAAGAAAATTTCCATGTAAAAATGTATTTTGTAAAAATAGTTTATAATATTACCACTAGATGGTAGAACAGCCATGCTCTAGAATATTTTCTAAGGAGAGGCTACGATGTTACCCTTACGATTACTGAATGTAGATGTGATGGATAATAATTAGTGATGCTTTTATATTTTGTCTAAATCTAAATTCACAGTTTCTTCCCCAGTTTAATGTTTTCTTTAATTATAGTTTTTTTCATACTACTTTGACTTGAGAAATGTTACCAAGCTGAGCCCAAATACTTATTATTTAAATGTTCCCCACGCTTAAGAGGAGCTTCCAGATTCAGGTAGTTGCTGGGGTTTGATCATCAACAAAGAACAACCGTTTCACTCTCTGGGAGTAGAATTAATGTTATGCCTAAAACAGGGGGATCGTCCCCTAAGTTAAAGCATTAGCTGGGCTTAAAATCAACAACAGTTTGAGGTTATGATGAGTATTTGGGATTTCCACAGGTCACCCTCTCCCACTACCAATTTAACGCTACTATACTATACTTTAGATGATTTTTTGCACAGTCTTTGTATATAAGGGATCTGTAGTCACAAATCGGGTAAACAGATCTGGTAGGAACCCAGGTGCAGTGGATACAAGGGGTTCCGTCTGTACCCAGCGATGCATAATGACTTGGGGATTGTTACAGACAGGCACAAGAAACAAACAGGCAGAATATGATGATATGATCTGTATTGCAGATGATGGTATTAACAACAAATACAGGTGGTAAGTCTCTAGGTTGGAAGGCCACTGGAATGGGGCGCGCGACAGGTAGGCCCACTGGAATGGGGCGCGTGACAGGGAGGCCCACTGGAATGGGGCGCGTGACAGGGAGGCCCACTGGAATGGGGCGCACGACAGGTAGGCCCACTGGAATGGGGCGCGCGACAGGTAAGCCCACTTGGCAGGGCTCAAGGCAGGAACAAGTAAGGATCAGGTACTCAGGAAACCAAATAGAAAGTCAGGAATCAGGTACACAGGGCCAGAGCAAAATGGTCCACTAACTTCAATGCAAAGGACCTGACTGAAGGGCTGGGCAGGTTTAAATATGCAGGATTGATCCAGGTAATAGGGTTCAGCTGAACATGATGGTTAGGTTTGGGTGCTTCAGAGTGAGACGGGTGGCCTTCCCCTGCTGTCAGAGAGGAGAGTTCCCTGCACCGCTGCAGGGAATTCTCTCTGACAGCCATAGGGTGTATGCGCAATGGACACAGACATCCCCTGCTGCTAACGGCACCTCCTTTCATCTGAAGCGGAAGTTGCACATGTGAATCGCGTTGATGTCTACCCACTGCCCCGACTACACACCAGGGAGCAAGAAGCACCGGTATGTTTTGGGGGATGTTAAATGGGGGGCATAAGGCATCTCTATAGGCAGAGTGCTATGTGATATACCTTTACCCCCTTAATGTCACTCTGCCTCAATATATGCGTTTTAACCCTCTATACCCCATTCTGTTTTCCGAAATGCCTTATACCTCCATATGTGCCACTATGCCCCATAATATCCGCATGTACTATATATATATATATATAATGTCCAAAAGTTACAATTGCACACCAACCTTTGCTTATCTGCCCGGTGCCAAATAACTGTAGCACTCAATCATATACAATCCAATGATAGTTACCAGCACTCCAGGGACTTCTGTAAATAATCACACGAAACCTCCAATGTTTTGGTCAGCGTTTCAGTCTGTTTTATTATAGACTTTCATCAGGACATGATAAAGACCTGCATTTTTTTCTTTATCATGTCCTGATTAAAGTCTATAATAAAATAGACTGAAACGTTGACCAGAACATTGGAGGTTTCATGTGATTATTTACAGAAGTCCCTGGAGTGCCGGTAACTATCATTGGATTGTATATATATATATATATAATATCCTAAAGCTGCAAATCGTGCAGCTCTAGGATTCATTGGCGTATAACACGCAGGTAGGGTTTCAGTTTTGTATTTTAGATATAAAAGTGCGTGTTATACGCCGATAAATACGGTACATCTTTAGAAGAGGCTTCCTTCTGAGAAGCATTGCTGCAGAGGTTGAAGCAATATGCCGCACACTGCATCAAACTGGTCTGCATGGCTGTCGTCCCAGAAGGAAGCCTCTTCTAAAGATGATGCACAAGAAAGCCTGCAAACAGTTTGCTGAAGACAAGCAGACTACGGACATGGATTACTGGAACCAAGTCCAGATGGTGTCAAGCTTCTGTAATGGCAACCAGGTAAGGAGTAGAAAGACAAGTGTGTCTTGCCTACAGTCAAGCATGGTGGTGAGAGTGTCATGGTCTGGGTCTGAATGAGTGCTGCCGGCACTGGGGAGCTACATGAATGTTGGCATTCATGGTACATTGAGGGAACCATGAATGCCAACATGTAATTTGACATACTGAAGCAGAGCATGACCCCCCCTTCAGAGACTGGGCCACAGGGCATTATTCCAACATAACGACCCCGAACACACCTCAAAGACAACCACTGTCTTGCTAAAGAAGCTGAGGGTAAAGGTGATGGACTGACCAAGCGTGTCTCCGGACCTAAACCCTATTAAGCATCTGTGGGATATCCTCAAAGGGAAGGTGAGGGAACGCAAGGTCTCTAACATCCACCAGCTCAGTGATGTCACCATGGAGGAGGACTCCAGTGGCAACCTGTGAAGCTCTGGTAAACTCCATGCCCAAGAGGGTTATGGCAGTGCTGGAAAAAAGTAGTGGCCACACAAAATGTTGACACTTTGGGCACAACTTAGGGGTGTACTCACGTTTGTTGCCAAGGTTTAGACATTAATGGCTGTGTGTTGAGTTATTTTTAAGGGAACAGCAAATTTACACTGTTATACAGGCTGCACACTCACTACTTTACATTGTAGCAGAGAGTCATTTCTTCGGTGTTGTCGCATGAAAAGATATAATAAAATATTTACAAAAATGTGAGGGGTGTACTCACTTTTGTAAGCTACAGTATGTGCCACAGAGTGTTACGGTATGCGAGGTGTATGTTTGAGTGCACGCCATTGGGTTTACAAAGTGCATATGATTAATAAGTCATGTATGTAAAAGCTGAAAGGCCCCTTTAACTTTACATGGTGCCCTCCTTGCAAATGCATGCATGGATTCTGCAAAATTTGATTTAAGGCAGATTTAAGCCATATCATGGAACACACAGAAAGGATTTTAGACCTTAAATCTAAAAACAAGTCATTCTCCAAAATATTGTGTTAAAATATATTAAAATGAGATTTTGGTATACTGTTTCTTATACATTTAATCACTGAAAACAATACACAGGGAACAAGAATAATTCCAGCTACTGAAACTCACAGTACAGAGATGCGATGTAGTATTTTGGTCAGTTTCAAAATGTCAGCTTTACTTTGTTGACTTCTAAAGCCATTGGATCAGAACGTTTATTAATAAGATTAATTCAATTCGTTGGGGACCATTAGCTAGCCTACAATCTTCCTGCCTAGGTAAAAGCTTCATGTCCCCGTGGGTATCACCTGAAAAGGAATGACTCCCAGAGAGCGATGTTCTATATGAGGCATAGAAACATCTGCTAGGATTCTGTTGGAATAAGGGTGACATCTTCTGGCCGCTGAACATTCCTTCTTCATGTTATTATGGTAAATTCAGAATTTCTCTCGGGTCGATCTTCTTTGCTAGTGTAATCCATCTGACCATCACATAGGATAAGTAATCAATTAGGATGAGTAAAAGATGTTACAGAATGGAAAGAAAGAAGTCAGATTCTTATAATAAAAAAGGAAGTAGAAGATGCCATCAAAAGTTATTGGTAAAGCAAGAAAAACAAAACTGTTATATTTCTGTATATACGGACGGTCTCCACCTGTTTTAGGCATAACATTAATTCTACTCCCAGTGAGGGAAACGGTTGCTATTTGTTGATGATCAAATCCCAGCAACTATCTGAACCTGGAAGCTTCTCTTAAGCGTGGGGAACATTTAAATAATTTTAAATATGAGTATTTGGGCTCAGTGAGTATATGAATGAATGAGTGTGTGTGTGATAGCATGGATGTGTAAGTGCTGGAACCTAGGCATGCCAAGTCAGCCAGTACATGCTGAAACCTGGCTAGCTGCCCCCTTGTGTATTGACGCTCCCAGAAGTATGGGGTCTGCACATCACAGCCACTCTGTACCAGCATGTACTGGCTGACTTGGCATGATAGGAGTGTGATTGCTAACAGCAATCACAGCAAGCACAGTCCCATCATGCCTAGGTACCAGGATTTAATGGTTGCCTGGGTATGATAAGAGTGTGATTGCTGTTAGCAATCACACTCCTATCATGCCAAGTCAGCCAGTACATGCTGAAACCTGGCTAGCTGCCCCCTTGTGTATTGACGCTCCCAGAAGTATGGGGTCTGCACATCAC
>VKOC01032425.1:0-15678 GCA_009364415.1 Spea multiplicata | reverse complement strand
TATGCCCCTATATGCCACTCTGCCTCCAGAAATGCCTTATGCCCCTATATGCCACTCTGATCAGGAAGTCTATGTCTAGCTGGCAATAAACTAACCAACTCCCTAAGGGGATCTAATCGATGCTTGCATGTTTTTCTTTGCTCTGTAAAGATCTGAAAGATGTCACGAAGCAACTCCTATAGACTTATAGGCCTTGCCAAATCAGCTGTTTGATGGACATACTCGTGGTTCTAGCATGGATACTGTAAATGTAACATGGTTTGTCCATCTTGTTTCCATGATGCAGCCACTGCTGGTTAGGAAAAAAAATGTTTACACCCTATATTTGTTTAACCTTCCCTGATTTGGAGACTGGAAAGCTGTATGATAGTATGTCATATAAAAAAAGAAAGTTTTATTGTGACCCTTTAAGATGTATATCTACCTTATAATAGCTAGGCTATTTTAATACAAACTGTGTTCCCTCTATCCTACAGGTGTTAAATTACACTGTGTGTGACATGTAACACATTAACTTATTATGCTAAGCAATGGTCACTTTGTATAAAGAGCAGTTCAGGTACAAACTACTAAAAGTGGAAGTGAAAGTGTGATAATTCCTTTGCTTATTGTTCCTTAATTACACTTGATCTATAAGACCCCTCCACAACGTTTGATTGATTACACACACATACACTGACATATGTATGTATATTATTTTTCTACACAGTGAAGTTTGTCCTTACAGCTATTATTTTATTATTATTTATTGTTTTATATAACGCCATCAAATTCCGTAGCGCTGCACAATGGGTAGACAAGACATAACAAGTAGTATGTAACATAACAAATTGACTAACAGGTGAGGAGGGCCCTGCTCAAACAAGCTTACAGTCTAGAGGGATTTAGGGTGTATTACTGTAAGGTTTGTCTTACCAGGAGGAATCCAGGAATGGAACATACTTGCTCAGTACAGGACACGCACAAGGAGCCTGAAGAGGATAACAGGGCCCTTGGCGGTGTAGCCGTAAGCACAGGTGATCTGGACGGAGCCGTTAAGTAGACCAGGGTCGGGAAGCCAGAGGTACACAGGAGCCGTTTAGATAGCTGGGGTCGGGATGCCAGAAGTATACAGAGCCGTTTAGATAGCCAGGGTCAGGATGCCGGAAATACACGATAGCCGTTTAGCAGACCAAGGTCAGGATACCAGAAATAACTGAGAAACAACTAGAAACACGAAGGGGGTTCACGAGATACGGAAGCACCAGTATAACTGAGCACCGCTAGAAGGAAGAACGAGGTTTAAATAGCCCGGGAGAGCGTTCCCCGGCATCTGGGACGTAACCGCGTCCATCGTCGCCATAGTGATGAGGCAGAATCCAGTCGGTCAGCCTCATAAATATTCATGAAGCAGCCTTGCATTCATACAGTAGTGAGGGGCGCTGGCGTTTCTGTAAGGTAGGTGCCTTACAATTACACAATAGGTAAAAGTGTGGCTGTTAGGAATGGACCAGCCACATTAGTAAAAGTATTGCAGGAGAGGGACTAGGAAAGGTGATCTAAAGGAATATGGGAGGGTGTTAATGTGCTATGTTGTAAGCATCCTTAAAGAAGTGGGTCTTGAGGGATTTTTAGAAGAAATAAAGGCAGGGGGGAGAGACGGATAGACTGCGGGAGAGCATTCCAGAGGGTAGGGGCAGCCCTTGAGAAATCTTGTAAGTGGGCATGAGAGCTAGAAATTAGAGGAGAGGATAGAAGGAGATCATTGAATGAGCGGAGAGACCGGTTAGGAGTGTAGTTAGAGATGAGTGAGGAGATGTAGGGAGGGGAACCGCTGTGAATGGCTTTGAAAGCAAGAGTGAGGATTTTGAAATGAATCCTGAAGCGCACAGGCAGCCAGTGAAGAGACTGACAGAGGGGAGATGTGTTAGTAAAACGATGGGAGAAGAGGAAGATAAGTCTGGCAGCAGCATTCATGGTGGATTGTAGAGGGGTGAGACGGTTAAGAGGGAGACCAGCTAAGACAGAGCTACAATAATCAAGACGGGAGAAAATCAGTTACGCCAAGTATCTCATAAAAATAATGCTGCTTGACCAAACAAAAGCTATAAGAAGTTTTAATACATTTAGTTAAGCTACAATCCCTTTTGGGGTACAGACTCTCAAAGACACCCTAGTACAGCTATAAAAAATAAGAACAATCCATATATTTAGTACACATTAGAATTGTATTTTGGGTGTGCCACTATATTCAGTAAACATTTGTGCACCTAATCTTGAATTTTTTAATCTCAGATGTTATATTAAAATTGTCGTTACGTTACATGTCAGCCAGATTGTTTGAGTCATAGTCAGTTTGTAATAAAACAACATTTGATGTGGGAGGTGGGAGGAATAAATAATTAACTTATCCTATATATAAAGTAGGAATACATCAACATCAAAACTACTTCTTTATTGACTTGGGAGGACAGGTAAGCGAAAGGTTAAGTCGAAAGACTCACACCAAGACTCACACTCAATACATATGTGACTCTTTTCCAGCAACTTATGATTTAAATAATTTTTGGATCAGAGGCTTAGATGCAATGTAAGAATGTTTTACTTTTTTGAGATTGTGGTTGATAAATGGAATCCTGAATAAGACTAATTAAGGTATTTACATCATTACAAATGGTAGCCCGGATAAGCCAAATGATTCCTCTCTTTTAAATAGTTGTACAACACTAAGGGAGATTTTATTTTTGTTAGCACACAAGTAATAGTTATTATTTATACAGCTGCAACTAGTCACACAGAGCTTTTTACTGTACATAAATTAGATGCTTACCTGAGTAAGCAATCCGATCGGTTCTGATCCGGTGAATACCCAATGCATTTAAATAATTTTCCTGAAATATGTACTTTACTTTACACTTGCATTTGTCTGCAGTCTCGCATTTTGTAGATATACTTTTGCAAATACAACATTATGTAAGTTAACAGGACAAAGGGGTTTGTGTAATCAAATCAGCAAAAAATACGGCTTTCAGTGCTCTCTTGTTCATTGTTAATGGCGACTCTGCTAAAACCCAGGAAGAAATACTCTAATTGCAAATAAGAACTGATATGGTATGCATGAAACTGTTCAACTTGTTACAACAAAATAGCAATTTAAACATACCTTCATACATAAGGTATTGTTTTTCTTCTTATTATTCTGAAATCCCATAGTTTATTTTTCCTTCATCTTCCTTTCTTTAACTTAGTTCCTAATAATCACCGCCCTTCGCCAGTTTTGCTTCCCCTTCTTACCTTATCTGTTTCAGCCACTGATATATTGTGTCTTTTATGCCCTCCAGCACCTAAAAAATACTTAATTTCATGAGATTGCATTAGTCCGTTTTCACCTCGATTTCACTATAATGTATAAATAATGAATATATGCATCTTGTAAGAGTAGACACAAATATTGAAATACTCGTTATAATCTACTATTTTCAGTATTCAAAGCAAGATTGTAACAGTATAAAGAACATTATTCTTTTCTAGATTTGCCAATCTAGTTTGCCATTTTTTACATCACTTTTTGCTTATTAATTGCTAAGGATAGCTTTACGCACACTCCAAGATTTCCTAAATTCCTTTATTATGCTTTCCTTTTTGTGACAGCCTCTTTTTATTACTATATACAGTATATATCTTACTACTGTCTTTACAGTTCCTGCTTTCATTCTTTTTTCTTAAGTTTGTGTTAACGAAGGAAAATCTGTTTCTTCAATCAAGTTCTATTCCAGATACAATGTTTTGTTCAACTGGGATAGACACCTTCAGGACATTGCTGTTTTGTGGACTGATAGTTCAAGCTCACAGTAAGTTTATTTTTTCTTAATAAAGGTTAAAGGACAACACGTATGAGATGGAGTTACAGTTGCTTGTAATTAAAGAAGGAACATTCAGTCCCATAGTGGTAAACATACAAACATTGCTAAAAAGTGTTTAGCAAGTCATCTGGATGCAAATAACTTAATTGGGACAATTAGTTTTAGTTCTGAAGCTGAAATAACTTGCATATATTCATACAATTATAGTCCTTAGTCAGTGGTTCCAGCCAATCTTAGTATTAGATGAGCATTATTTGAAATGCAAATGTCCTTGCAATGCAAAATTACATGTTTGTTCTCTTAACTGATCACAAATCAAGATTTTGGATATATAAAATAACTTATTTAAGAAACACATTTCAAATTATCAGGATAGTCCTTCACAGTGCATAAGGATTATCAGAGAAGAGGCCATAGTCTAAAATTGGGGATCATTGATTAAGATGTATTGTAAGGACATTTTACGTTACTGAGAGGGCCAATACAGTGAGGGAATTTAAACACGCATAAAGCTATCCTGAATCTAAGACAAGACCAAACCTGAGTCTATACTTGGAAAAATGGGCAAACGCTATGGACCAACTGGTTCTTATATGCTGACAAATTCTATATCTTTATATACTATTAGATGTTTCATCCATGAGTGTCCATGACTCGAGAAGCTCACTGGTGTCATTTACAAAATTGTCCACCACAAGGACAGCTGTGTCGTATGCCTAGTTTCATTTCATTATAACTTGCCCACGACACACTGAGTGGCTGAATCCTAATGAGTTTGACTATTGTTTAAAAAAAATCTTAAAACCTGATGAAATATAATTTAAAAAGTATGCTATAAGACATGTTTTTGCTCTGAATATTAAAGTGTTTTTTGTTCCAATAGATCGACTTTAAGGTCACCTTTTTAGCCTCCCAAGCCAAGGAAGTATCTTTGATAGCATTCAATATCTGGAAATAACTGGATATGTTAATATTTAACTTTTACAATTCCCAGAATTTATGTGTTTTTTTATCACAGACCGACTCAAATAAAAAGTGTTGGCCAAAGGCAAAATCTAAATTTCTATAAAAAATTTGGCTATAGACCAATACAGGATATTGCCCATAAATATATTCTACATTTCTATAAAAAATTTGGCTATAGACCAATACTGGATCTTGTCCATAAGCATTTGTCTTAGAAAAGGGGTGTCTAAGTTTTTTCTGCAGTGGGCCACTTCAGCAGAATTGTATACGTGCGCAGGCCGCACTTATTTTTCACGGTGAGAAAATATGGCCTTTAATAAGGTATAAAACCTTTAGTTTTCCTCTCACTGATTGCTGGGCCTAGAAAGTTTTGTGACTGCAAATTCAGGATAATTAAAAATGAAATTGTAACACACCACAATTGGACAAAAAAATTCAACAATATGACTTGACATTATAGGAGTGTGATTGCTAACAGAAATCACACTCCTATCATACCCAGGCAACCAGTAAATGCTGGAACCTAGGCATGATGGGACTGTGATTGCTGCTAGCAATTACACTCCTATCATGCCAAGTCAGCCAGTACATGCTGGTATAGGGTGGCAGTAAGTAATATGCAGACCCCATACTGCTGGCAGCATCAATACATGTACTGGCTGACTTGGCATGATAGTGCTAACAGCAATCACAGTCCAATCATGCCTAGTTTCCATCACTTAGACATCCATGCTATCACACACACACACATTCATTCATATACTCATTCATTCACAGATTCCCTCAGTCACGCATACTCATTCAAACAACCCACCCCCTTACCTGCACTGCAACTCTCTATGCCACTCACAGACTTCAGCAGGGGGCCTCCCTCTGCGTTCACTTGTACCGCACAGAGAAAGCAGGACTGGAGCAGAGTCATGTGGGTTCCGCTTCCTCTGTGCAGGACAAAAGACCCTCCCACAGGTAAGCAGCAGGTCTCTTGTGATCCCTGGCTGCTGATCTCACACGGGTTGCCCCTCGAGGTCTTGCGGGCCGCATGTTGGACGCCCCTGTCTTAGAACATTGAAACTGTCTTCATTATCTATGGTAGTGTAGGATTAACAAATAATGATTTTTTCATGTATTTTTTTAGCAACACTCTGTGGGTTCATTGATGACTTCCTAAACGGAGAAGTTGAATTTTCAGGTATCACTCCTGGATCCACAGCTAGTTATCATTGTTTTGATGGGTGAGTTTGCTGTGTCGTGTTCCAGTGTGTTCTTGACATCTTTGTTATAAGCATACCTGAGAAGTAATTTTATACTGTGTCTAACAAATGGTCAACTTTATACTAAGACAGTTATCTTCTTACATAGGCATGCCAGAAGATAACTGTAATTTATACTGTGGTTAGCTGCAGTTTGAAATGGGGTGTTAAGAATCACCTTCCGGGCCTTATGTGTAATGCCAATATACGGCATTGTTTTTAGTGTATTTGTCTAGTTTCGCATGGTTGTAGCTTGACTGCCCTGAAGCATTGTGGATGGAAACCACACTGTGTGAGATAATTCAGAATCATGTGTAGTTTTATGCAAGACCTGTTTAAAGTCAGTTGTACAGCTCTAGCAAACAGGAAACACTTTTTAACATTGGCAAGAAAATAAAACGTTTACGATAGAAACAATAAAAGTAATATATTTCACACACACACACACACACACACACACTTATATTCCTTGTTGTAACTACATTGAAACTAGAACTTTTATTAGAAGAACATGGGGAAGTCAATGGGTTAGTTTGCTTCAAGCTTATATTGTGTAAAGCCTTGAATTACCAAAATGTGAAAGGGCTTGAAAGGTGCGTATGAGCTAAAAACATGTTTAAAATTGATTTGAAAAAGTTAGAAATCTAGTTAGGGCAAATCTGGAACCTGATTAAATTAATATATAAAATTTCTGGTGACCAGTGAACTTACTAAAAGTGGTACAGGAAGGATTCATGTACACTACAGATGATAAAGGTCTAAACAATGAAAAGACCATTCCATCTCAAGGTATTCGTATCATGAATGGCTGTAAAGAGGATGTTTACCATTCCTCTTTACAGCCATTGATTTGTGAATTCATTTACAAAGGCTATTCTAACATACAACTTGTTGACAAGGATGTGACTAAAGGTCATTCAGGGAGACTCAGTAATGTTGCACAAGGACTGCCACCATCCTCCCTTGTCACATTTTCCCTAGGCCAGAATGTTAAAAATATTTTAATTAATGGTGATATTAAATGCACTGTTTACTTTCATCTCATAGGTATGCTTTAGTTGGAGAGAAAAACAGGGACTGCTTGGAGAATGGTCTATGGAGTGGAAGTACCCCATCCTGTAAAAGTAAGGCAACAGCATTTTTTTAGATATTAGATACCTTTATATGCAGCAGTGTATTTATGTTGGTGCTTTTCTAGTCCCAACCCAGGGCAATACCTCTTGGACTCACCTCCAGAAATGCTGTTAGATATTTGTGTGCACCAGGATCTAATATCATATTCCAGCTCTTAATGACGCATGGCTCAGGGTACAGCATTCTATGAAAGCTACATTATAGTGTAAATCTAACCAGCCCATTGAGCAGTAGTGCATCAGCACTAGTACAAAAAAACTGATGACCTGTCCACAGTTTTGCTGCTCCCCTCCGCATGCACTGTTGTTTATAGGTACTTTTATAGGGAATGGGTTTTTTTGTATAACGTTCACAGTATGTCCCTGTCATTTAAATTATGCACACAACCGGGGGGGTGGAGCGATGACGTAGCACGTAAGCGTGCACGCACGCGGCGTCGTGGAGCCCGGGGCATGGAACCCATCCCTACCTCAGTGAGCTCCCTTGGTCCTCCCGGTACTGCCAACGCCGAATCAGCACGCCTGATACAATCAGGCGGCGAGGCGGTGAGTCGGTCAGTCGGTCAGTCGGCCAGTCGGCCAGTCGGCCAAGCAGAGAGACAGAGAGGCGGTGAAGCTGTGAGGCGACAAGACGGCAAGGCGGCGAGGCTGCGAGGTGATGAGGCGGCGAGGCAGCGAGGCCGAGAACCGGCAGCCATAAGACTTACCTCCGTTGAGGTTTCGCCGGCGGTAAATGCCGCGGTGGTACATGCCGGCATATACCGCCAGGAGATTAGCGTCTCTGGAGGCCTGACACGTTTTGAAGGCCTGAGGGGCTGTTTAAAGAGCTTTATTTTGACTGACGGGGGCCCCAGAGAGATGAAAAGCCGCTGACATCCGGAGGTGACAGCTTAATATATATATTCAATGCTGAAAAATGCTGAAAATGGAAAGAGAAAGACGCTGATGGTCTCTCAAAGAGATAATTTGTGCATCAAATTAAACACAGCCGGATATTTGACTGCTGTTGACTGCTGACTGCTGAGGCGATATATTATTCCAGATAAGTTTTTTTTTTTTTTTTTTTTTTCTTCTTTTTTCTTAATTTTTTGTTAAATATTATATGGCAGTATAACCAACCGAATATATATACATACAAAATGTTTTTCTTTTGATACACACTTTTGTAAAATTATTTTATGATCTTTAAGTCCCATTTGAGAAGATACTTCTAATATAACCTATATGCTCAAACAGCATACTCATTTTGTCATATATATTTTTTTTTATTTTTTTTTTTGTTTTGGAATTTTGTATCAGGCGGATTTTCTAATTTAAATCTATATGCTCCAATTTTTATGAATTTGGTTTTTGTGTCATACCAAAAGGATACTTTAATATAAATCTATATCTACCTTAAGCTTAATCAAGGATAAAGCCACCATATGGCAGCAACACATTTATACGGACTTTCAGAATAAGTAAATTTATCTTGAAGCAACGGAAGTTATAGTATAACAGATTTTTTCCAAGAAGAAATAACAATGGCAACAAAAAGAGTAACTGAAAAAGCTTCGAAGAGAGAAAAGAGAGACGAAAAGAAGGATAGATCAGATAAAAGATTGTCTTTCTTCTCTCCCCAAACCTCTAAACCTGAAATGGAGAGACAAGATTTAGACCCCCTCTTGAACAGATCCAGTTCGGGAGAAGAGGAACAACATAGTAGAAGCTCTTCAGCTGTAGATCTTTCATTGCAAATTCAAGAACAGTTGAAAATAGCGCTTGATACACAATTTGAAAGAATAAAGCAAGAAATTCACATACAGATCTCAGATCTGAAAAACGACCTTCTAGCGGTGGCTACCCGCGTAAAATCTAATGAAGAAAAAATTGAAAATCTAACTATGATGGATTTAAATCATCAAGATAACATCAAACAAAATAACACAAAACTTCAAATATTAGAGCAAAAATTGGCAGACTTAGAAGATTACTCAAGAAATCGGAATCTAAGAATAAGGGGGATCACAGAATCGGCCTCTAAAGAAAATTTGGAAAAATATCTTAAAGATTACCTAGCAAGTATTGGGATAACACAAGAAGAACACGCTTCTATGTGGGAACGCTGCTATAGGACAGCAAAAGCAGCCAATTTATCCTCAGAGATTCCCCGGGATGTCCTTATTCATTGCAGAGACTTAAATATAAAAGAAAAAATTTTGAGAGCATATAGAGAAGTAACACCACAAGAACAATTTAACAAAATAAAAATTTTTCCGGACTTATCATATTATACTCGAATGAAAAGACGGCAATTTGCGCAATCAACTGAAATTCTAAGACAAAATGGTATCCGATATAGAGGGACTTTTCCGGTAAAAATTACTCTGACTTATGAGTCTAAAACATGGACCTTTGAAACGCCTGAGACCTTGAGAAATTGGCTACAAGACCATAATATACAAAGAACTGCTTTAAACTAGATCTGAGGTGGGGGGGGAGGTTTCTTTTTTTTTTTTTTTTTTTTTTTTTTTCCTGTATCAATTACTAAATATTTTCACACACTTTAAGTGATGTTATTCACGGTAACATAGCACAAATACACTTTTTTCTTATGAGAACATTAACTCACTTCATGTGATTAAAAACACTTTTATTTCTCACATTAGACTTAATAATTCCTAATTAATAGGAATCACAAAATTTCACATATTATTCATTGATTTTTTTTTATTTTTTATTTTTTATTTTTTTTTTACATTATGCGTTGATTGATCAAAGATGGAAGAAACAGATACACTTCAAGGGGATTAATTTCACAATAATGCATCACTATTCAAAACATACGAGAAAATAAATTCACTTCATGAGACTTAATACACTTTCATTCCACACATTAGATTGAATAATTCCTAATTAATAGGAACCACATAATTCCACACACCAATCATAGAACACTTCATGTCAAAGATGGAAGAAACAGATACACCTTAGGGGGATTAATTTCACAATAATGCATCACCATTCAAGACATATGAGAATTTCACATATTAATCATACAACATTTTTTTTTTTTTTTTTTTTTTTTCTCTCTTTTCCTCCCATTTGGGAACCTGCTCTGGGCTTCACACTGCCATTGATTGATGGCAAAACTATTCCACAATAATAATATGGGGATCGATTGTGGAAGCAGGCAGAGTTATCTGGTGATACCCTACCTGCATGTATATGTTTTTTTTGTTATGTACGTTAATGTCTATTTTTATGTTGATTCTAAGTCTTCCCTATATATGTTAAACTCGATGTGTGATTTAGAGGATGATAGCTATAAAACTAAATGGGTCTGATTAAATTTGCCACAATTAATGCCCAAGGCCTTAATTCTCCTCAAAAAAGGGCTTTATTATTCCATAAATTATGGAAAGACAGGATAAATGTCTGCTTTTTACAAGAGACTCACTGGCGAACAATCGATAAAATTAATGTATGTAACCAAAGATTTTCAGTATGTCTACAAGCTTCATTGAAATTACAAAAAAAAAGGGGAGTGGCTATATTATTTTCTAAAGACTTAGAAGTAAAATTCAAATATGAAGAAACAGATCCAGATGGTCGGTTTATTATAATTATTGCCGAAATAAATAATAAGACTTTTACTTTGCTTAACGTTTACGCACCTAATAATGGTTCAGCAACCTATTTAACAAAACTTTTGGAAAAAACTTTAAAAATAAAACAGGGCCCGCTGATTTGGATGGGGGATTTTAATTGTGTTTTAGATCCTCAGTTAGACAAAATGACATGTAAAAGATTGACTACTGACCGCAATATTCTTTCTCAAGCACGTCGTTTGCAAGCATTATTAAAAAAACACTCTCTCTATGACGTATGGAGAATTTTTCACACTACAGAGAGAGATTATACATGTTTTTCAAAGACACACTTGGCATATTCAAGAATAGATTTAATTGTGGGAGACTGCAGTTTAGTATCCAATGTGAAAAATGTTAAAAAACATGACATTACATGGTCAGATCACAATCTCATTACTATGGATATAGAACAAGGAGGAGAGAAATTAAGTAATGACTGGAGACTAAATCATAATTTGATAAAGAAAGTGGCAGATATTAATCATATAAAAAGATTAACACAATTTTTTTTCGCAGAAAATGATGTGCAAGGAATGTCTGCATCAAATCTTTGGTGCACCTATAAAGCAGTGATAAGGGGGCACTTCATTAAATTAGGTGCAGAGACTAAAAGAAAAGCACAAGATAATCTTTCTGATTTGTACATTTCCTTATTTCAGTTAAATAAAATTAATAAACAGACTCCATCTAAAAGTAACACAGAGAAAATTGAGGTTTTAAGGATGAAGATAAACAATAAGCTTATTGAACAGACTAATAAAGCACTAATGGCATTAAAGTCCAAAAGATATTATAAAGGAAATAAAGCTGATAAAATGTTAACGAATCAGTTAAAGAAAAAGAGAGAAAAGAAAAACATCTCTAAAATAATACATAATGGTAAGACCTACATGGCCCCAGATGAAATAGGCCAAGTATTTAATAATTCCTTTAGGACTTTATATAATTTACCTGATAATATAGCAGAGTCAGATTTACAGGAGTATTTTTCAAATAGATCTTTCCCTAAACTTTCTAAAGAATCTTTGGTTAGCTTAAATAATAATATCGCTGTAGAGGAGATCCAGAATGAAATAAGAGGGTTAAAACAAAATAAATCTCCAGGGCCAGATGGCTTTGATGCCAGTTTTTATATTATCTTTTTAGAGGAAATTTCGCCTTATTTAGTAAGAGTTTTTAACGAATGCATAGAAAAAGGTGCATTACCAGAAGAACTGCTTCGTGGAAACATAATTCCAATTCTAAAAACAAATAAGAACCCAGAAGAACTAACTAGCTATAGGCCCATATCACTTCTCAATCTAGACGCAAAGATTTATGCTGGAATACTTACGAAAAGATTGAGTGTAGTCCTCCCACAATTAATACACGTGGATCAAGTTGGTTTCATCAAGGGACGATCAGCGGTTAGTCATGTGAGAACCTTAGCCGGTATTTTTGAAAAAAACCCGACAACAACCATACCCCAACTGACCCTGTCGCTAGATGCTGAGAAAGCCTTCGACAGGGTCAGCTGGAGGTTTATGGCTGAAACACTCAAGGCTTTTGGGTTTTTTGGAAGAATCCATCAGGCAATTATGGCCCTATATAATAAACCCACGGGCAAAGTGGTAGGTCCGGGTATTAAATCGTCATGGTTTCCCCTCACTAATGGCACACGCCAGGGCTGCCCTCTTTCCCCACTCCTTTATGTTTTATCCTTGGAGCCACTCGCAAGGGATATTAGAGCAGATCAAAGCATCAAGGGATGTGGAAAAGAGGGTATGCAAAAAATAAAATTATATGCAGATGACATATTATTGACGGTTAAAGACCCAATAACATCAGTTAACCATATTATGAATTGGATAGACCAGTACAGCCTTGTATCTAATTACAAACTAAACATCGATAAATCGACTGCCCTTGCCTATAACCTTGACAGTACTCAAAAACAACAAATTGAATCATTGGGTTTTAAATGGTCCGAAGACTCTTTAACCTATCTAGGAATAAAAATTAATAAAACGCCAAA
Source organism: Spea multiplicata (assembly GCA_009364415.1). Taxonomy (NCBI): domain Eukaryota; kingdom Metazoa; phylum Chordata; class Amphibia; order Anura; family Pelobatidae; genus Spea; species Spea multiplicata. The sequence goes on along the minus strand of VKOC01032425.1, from coordinate 2,841 downwards.
ACTTTGGATGGAGATTAATCTCCTTCCTCTAATTAAAGACATGAATCTTTCTTTTAAAAATTGGCGAGGACTTTTTATTTCCTGGTGGGGCAGACTAAATGTAACTAATTCATATATTTTGCCTAAATTCTTATACATATTCAGGATGATCCCGCATATGGTTCCTGCAAGCTGGTTAGACTTAATTCAACAACATATTAACAAGTTCATATGGGGATCAAAAAAACCTAGGTTAAAACAGCAAATAATGGCTAAAAAGAAGAATAATGGTGGCTTAGGACTCCCCCTAGTGAGAGAATATGCCCTAGCGGCCTTGTTTACACATGCGATGCAGACACAAAATAATAAAGCGCAACAGGAATTATGGTATAGAGAAGAATTTCCAAAGAAATACCCTCATAAAGAAATACAGTCTTTATTCTGGATCTCCTCTATGAAAGCTATTGAATATACCGAATCAGGAACTAGCCTAGCTCTTCAACATCTTGTGAGAAATTGGCATTGGGTTAAAGCCAAACTTGGACTTGCAAATTTGATAATAACTAGTCTCCCACTATCTATAATAGAACACACGAATGAAAACTTAAAGCTATCCAGTTGGAAACAAAAGGGTATAATATCAATAAGAGATCTTATGCAGGGAGATACACTTAAGACCTTTAATCAACTCCAACAAGAATTTAATCTCCCAATAGAGGATTGTTTCAGGTATTTAAGGGTTAAGAGCTATCTCTTAGACTCCTTACCTCAAAACATGAATCTAACAGTATATAACCTGTTTAAACAAGTAGTAGAAGGAGAGGATAGCAAGAAACAACTGACTAAAGCCCTAAACCTGATTAGGCTATGCAAAAAAGAATGTATTCCTCCAGCACTAGCAAAATGGGAGAGAGATCTAGATATTAAAATTAAAATTGAAGATTGGAACAAAGCCTTAAATACCACTTATAAAAATATACATTGTTTAAATTTAAATGAGTTACAATTTAAAATTATGAATAGGTGGTATTTGGTTCCTTTTGCTTTAGCAAAAATGTTCCCTACCAATCTCCCAAATTGTTGGCGTTGTGGTGCAGATAGGGGAGATATGGCTCACATTTGGTGGAATTGTAACCCAATACGAAAACTTTGGCAACAGATTTCATACAAACTAGCCCATGTTTTTGGGAAACATTGGAAATTAACGCCCGAAAGAGCGTTACTCCATTTAAATCTGCCAAATAACGAGAAAAAAAATACAATATTCCTTCTCCACTTATTAACGGCAATTAAAATAGAGATCGCCAGAAATTGGAGATCTTCGGCCCCAATTTTGTGGACCAAAATAAAATCTCAGTTATTATATCAATGCCGTATGGAAAAAGGAATATTAGTTCAATCTTCTTGGAATCCTGAAAGGTATAAATCATGGGAGGAATGGATAGACCTTGTGATTGATGGCAAACTAGATCCATAAAATAAAAATTATTTATTTAAGATAACTCCCTAAAAATCACACTTTGAGCCCCTTTATTTCAGTAAAGACAGATAGAATCAACTGTAAGTTTCTGTATGTTTATGTGAAGTAATATTTTTGTTGTCTATTATATGCAGAAGAGATAATTGTCTATTTTTCTTTTTATAAGGATAATATTTTTGATATTACACTGCTAAGACGATTAGAATCTAAATTGTTATGTATTAATCTGCATTTTATGTTTATAAAATAAAAAATAAATAAAAAAAAAAAATTATGCACTTTTTTATCCTTTGCTGTTTCCCTTTGTTTTCTCTGATAACAACTGTAAGGAAAAACAATCCACAGAAAAACAATTCTGCGGATTGCAACAAATTAAGGGACAAATTCTGTATTTGGTTATCCAGGGTAGCTACAGAAGGTCGCCATCTAGTGAAAAAATGTTTTGTTTAAGTTTCCCTATGTATAGTAGCCTCTGTCCAGTCCATTTTGAATATATAACAAAATTTAGCCATGTCCAATAAAGGAGGGGTATTACGTATCCAAAAACGTTGTATCGGAGGACATGGCCTTAGACAGCTGCAGAAGGTCAAGATCGCTCTTAGGGCAGGCATCTGAGAAACTCGGATCAATTTTATTATGTAACTTAGGGGACAGATATGCCTGGTGTAAAAATTTGATGCAGATTTCTGTGAATGACTGTGACACCAGAATTTTTGAGGCTGTATTAGGGCAAACTATCAGAGTATCCATCAGCATGTGTACTAACTTATGTGGGGTAGATATGGAATATGGTTTTGTGGAATATGATAAGCCATGTAAATCAAGTTGATTATTCTTGTGCTGACCAGAGAGATTGCGAAATATGGATCTATGAAAATTAGCTAATTAGCTAATGAAACGTAGCGTAAAGGGTGGATTTAGAGCGGCCAAAATGTATCAAGCACCTTACAATAAGAAAGCTTTGTGAGACCCACAAGTTTTGTGAAACATTGTGAGGATAGAATTATCTTCTACCCCTGCTGGCCAAAAAATATGATCCAAGTGTAAAAAGGCCATTAGGACCCCGAATTTAAGTTGTTATTGGTCATTTGGGCACGTGGTGCAGAATAGAGGGCTCCAAAAATAATTATAAGTAGAACCAAAGTAGGGAAACTTAAAAAGACAAGTAATGTAAAACCAAGATATGCGGTCAAACACTTTGTCAGTGTTTGACCGAAACCAGTGGCGGAACTACCGGGGTCGCAGGGGTCGCGATTGCGACCGGGCCCCGGCAGCAGGGGGGCCCAAGCCAAGGGGCCGCCCGAAATCTTTTTTCTGTTTTTGTTTTTCTTAAAAAAGGCAGGGGCGAGAGGTGCGGCCCGTGTAAGATCGGCAGCCAGGGC
>VKOC01032418.1:0-20792 GCA_009364415.1 Spea multiplicata | reverse complement strand
ATATATATATTTCATATATATATGCACACAATAATTTGACTTACAGAAACAACTGGTGAGGAGGGAGTTGTTTATAAGAGTGTCATTTAACTGTTGTAAAACACAATATTGGCCACTGGGTAAAATATGCCTGTGACAGACGCGCTGGAACCCCAGGAACTGGCAGGGTATCTCTTCTAGAATCTGATTTCTCAGCACAGGACCCATGGAAAATAGCTGTATATCGCCCCAATACCCCAATCACCATACAACACCAATGTTGAAGTAAAACAGAAACTGGTTTATTGAACAACACAGATATACAGAAGAAAATCACACATGATTCACTTGAAACATGAAACACAATATCCGGCCTAGACAGCCTGGCACCACAATCCGGTCAGCATCGTTTACAAATTGAACCATTTGATACAGAGATAACTGGGGACACCCTGAGTTTAGGAGTAGCTGGTCAGGCTGAGGAGACTGTGTAGTAGTAACACAAGGGTTTTTGGGAGGAGGACTTGATGGGGAACTGCATTTATTGTTGAACGTTCCATTGCATGTCAATGATCCCTATCTGGTATAAACAGCCCTGCCTGACTGCAATAAAGTGAAGTCTATTTTCTTAAGGTAAGCCTTTGCAGTCCTTTTCCGATGATAATGCCCTGACCCTGGCACTCAAAGTGTAAGCAGCAATAAAGCAGTTTTTTTTAAATTTCGAGGAGCAGTGATAAATATGGTTGTTTTACTGATCCTTGTTTATTAATTTATAGCTGTTGTGTGTTTACCTTCCCTTTGTGTGCCTCCTGGCATTCGGCAGGCAGCACTGCTGGGAGCTCCTGTGTACTTATGGAAATGTGAGTACAAAAATTCAGTAGTGAGAAGGAAAATAATATTTTTTATTCAATAAAATGATCTCCTACATGATGATTTAATGAATTAAATAAATGTTGTAAATGTATAAATATTCATTTATAATGTATATTATATAATATTAGTGCTTACTATCCACTGCTACCTATAAAGCAAACTGGGCACTTTTTAAAATTTCATGGATCAGTGATACATGGTTGTTAGATCCTAGAGTAGGGCTTAATATAAAAGCTAAGAAACCTGACTCAGACATGACTCAGACATGACAATTAGTGCACATTACATTGAAAAAATAGAAATGAATTGCAGCGTTTTACTTGATAATGAGAAGATCTTTTATTTATATGGCGCCAACAGCTTACACAACACTTCTTACAGTACATTAGATCTATGAATGTCCAAAAATGAAGCTGGACTCCAACAAAACAAACTCTCACACTCTATTATGCTCTCTCATGCTCTCTGATAGTGCCTCCCTGCTTCTCCATGTCCCTATCTCCTTTCCCGCAGCTCTACTTCTTGTTTCTTTCTTCTTCCCGCTATACACTCAGTTAACCAGGCCTCCTTGAGCACATCAGCAAAAAGGATGGAGACTCTTGTCAAACCCTCTCCCTCAATTGGAGGCATGCTTCTCTTTCTCCCTGAATCTATCTTCATTATTCTGTATTCTCTGAGTACTTCCTAAAAAGGATGTAGCCACTGAGACAGCCCTTTTGCGGAATTGTCTGGGAGGCTTGGTTAACGAATTGGAGGATCGGGAAGACGACGTCACCGCAAGTGCCGCCATTTTGACCAAAGTTCCGGCCAGGTTATATCCACGAAAATGCGGACAAAGATAGTAGATCGGAGATCTTTTTTACAGATGACATATATTGAAGATATTACACATTAGATTTGTGGTTATCACTTCAAAAGTATATATATATAACTTTAATTACTAATTTGAAATTGGGTGAGATTTATGCCCTCCTTTGTAATCACGTGTTTGGTTATCATTTTGCACTGTTCTGACACATTTGCAATGGCACGATACTGCGTGATAGGTCTCCGGATGGAATAACATTCGCCATAATGAATGGTAACATGCCTTTCACAACAGAGCAGCACCCTATTACTGGAAAGAGCTTAGGGCATTATGAATGATTACTTCCTTTGCTCAGCCAGTGTTGCTGAAATGCATTGATATCATAACATGCTTGGGCACGGTATGATTGTTCTCCACATTCGCTATCTAGAAAGGCCATGCCAATACACTACGTGCACTAATAACTTGAAAAATAAGCAAAAAAACTTTTTTCATTAATTTTTGTAGATGAGTAAAACAATATTTAATTTTCTTCAAAAGAAATGTCACCATATTTTATTATTTTTTTTATAATACATTATATGATATGAACAAAATAATGGTATCCTGAAAAACAATATACAATTTGTGTACTCTACTGCAAGTGAGAAAATTAAATCTAAACACAAACACAACAGAAACACAAACAGATCACAAAGGGGTTAATCTTAAAACCTACATAAACAATCCTGTGCTACATACCAGAAATAGTAATAAAACCAAAAGAACTCAACTACCCAGAGAGTATAGCCATGAGTTTAGGAAAATAACCTAACTCTCAATCCATCAGATGTGAAGCAAGAATATTTTTCCACCCAAAATATAACTATATTTTATGTTTTTCACACTCCACAAACATTTAAAGTAATCTCTTCAAGGTAATCACTATTCTCTCTGACTTATTTTGTACTCTGTCCTCATTTTTCTATCAGTTGATACCATTTGTAGCTTGATTTATGACTGCTGGAACACTAGTGGCACGCCAAATGTAATTTTGAAAATGATTTTGAGTCCCATTTTAGGTTTAATGTCAAAATTGTATCTTCTGGCACTGGGACAACACTATACTCCTATAATATAAAACTCTTTGTAACATCTGCATCACTTCTTAGTCTGATCCAAGCCACAAAGACATTAGAATACACTATATTCCCACAATCCAGTGGACAACAAACTATTACTATGAAATAATTAAGTTCATTCACTGAGTAGTTATGTGGATTCACTGGCCAAATCATCCTAGCATGCTCCATAGAGCAGAGCTGCAAATACATTGCATCACTTACTATAGCACTGTGGGTGAAATACGCTTTCGCAACAGCTGCAATCCGGAGCTCACTATGCACAAAGCCAAGCGTTGGCTGGAGTGGTGTAAAGCATGCCACCACTGGACTCTGGAGCAGTGGAAACATGCTCTCTGATGTGATGAATCACACTTCACTATCTGGAAGTCTTAGGGACAAATTTGGCTTTGGTGGATGCCAGGAAAATACTACCTACGCAAATACATAGTGCCTACTATAAAGTTTGGTGGAGGAAGTATAGTGGTCTTGGGTTGTTTTGGGGGGTTTGGGATAGCCCTCTCAGTTGCAGTTTCCTAACGTAACCAGCATGACTGTGCTTCTGTGCCAAGTCCATGAAGACACGGTTTGATGTGGTAGAACTCAAGTAGATTGGATAGAGCCCTGACCTCAACCCCATTGAACACCTTTGCAATGAATTGGAATGCTGAGGCGCCAGGCCTTCTCGTCTATCATCAGTGCCTGACCTCATAATAGCCCACAGACACACTCCAAAATCCTGTGGAGAGCCAGAAGAATGGAGACTGTTATAGCCTTTCAAAGCGGGACCAACTCCATATTAATTCCCATGGAATGGGATGTCCGACAAGTTCATATACTGTAGGTGTGATGGTCAGGTGCCCACATACTCTTGGTCATATATTGCATGTATGAAAGACAATCTAGAATACTAGATTGCTTCTCACACATATCATACTCACATATATCCCAACACTTTTATATAAAAAAACAGAAGCAGGATATGTAATAAGTTAAATTGTTGTTTTTAAATCTTAATTAAAGTGTGGTATAAAACTTTCCTTCCTCATGAGAAGACCAATATGGGGTGCTGGCATAGATTCCAGATATGCTTGTTACTGATATATAGTTTAAAGTCAATTTAGTCGAGGAATACCACTTATTGAAATGTGTAATACTATCCATACCACACCAACATTTGCCTGTGATCTGCCATTTCCACCTATGACACACACTAGGTGGAAATGGAGCATATCTAAAAAGATAATCTGTTGCAAAATCACAGTTAGTGAAGACTTCTGCAGCTGTGCTGGGTTGCTTTGTGCACTGGGGCACAGTCATGTTGGAACATCAAACTGGTCCCACAAGGTTGTAAGCAAAGCATTGTCCAAAACAACATGGTTGGATGAGTTTAGTGTGGAGGAACTCAACTGGCGCACACAGAGTCACACAGAGTCCTGAACTCAACCCCAACGAACATCTTTGGGATGAACTGGAATGTAGATTGTGAGCCAGGCCATATTGTCCAACATCAGTGCCTGACCTCACAAATGCTCTTCTACTTGAATGGGCAAAAATTCTCACAGAAACACTCCAAAATCTTGTGGAAAGCCTTCCCAGAAGAGTGGAATCTGTTATAGCTGCAAAGGGAGGACAAACTACATGTTACTGTCTACAAAAAAAGTCCCTAATGGTCAGGTCTCCCAATACCTTTGTCTATTTAGCATATGTATTACCAAAAATAAGGCTGCAAATTCCTTTTTCCTATTTCACAAATCTGAGGTATTTAGTCTATAAAGTTTGTTTTTGTATTTCTCATTTGATCTCTAGGTCCCTCATATGCTCATTAAAATTGTTTCTCTGACTGAGTAAGCACAATTATTGAGACTTGAGAACTCTTTTCTCTTATATTGTCAAATGATTTGTTATTCTAGTGCACTATACTTGTCTGTTTTATGAATGGAAACTGATTGATGTTGGTTCTTGAGACTACAATTTTGAAAATATATATTTGATATAAGAAAGTTACTGTAGTTTCTTTGTTTTTCTACCCATTCACAATTTAACAGGCCAAGTTGGCATGATGCCCAGATCTGCATGAACTCCATTAGCTGTATGTCTGCAATTTTGCTGATATCAATTTAACCACATCTCACTGAAGCACAGATAATAATTGTATAATCATTGTTCTTTTTTGTTCCACTGCTGAAAAATAGGTTTTAAAACATAAAAAATATCTCTCTGTAACCCTCTCAAATGTGTACATTTCAGTGTGCTGGAATTAATAATTTTTGGAGGAAGCAGTGTCAAATGGTTTGTAATAAAATGCAATAATGCAATAATATCATATATAATAAGGCTTGAGCTCAGTACAGTGAAAGCACTATGCAACCAACTTTGAAGAAACATGTGCTAATCCTTCATGGAGAATCAGACTGCAGGGAGCTCTAGTCCACATTGATTGGAGCTGCAATGCCAATAATCTTTCTTCCTGTATGTCATCAAATAAATAGATTCCACCCCATCTCAGCTGCTCTTCAATGAAATTGATGTTCTGGCCATTTTATTCACTTTAATGAATATAATAGCTGATTGGTACCATTAAGTAAGCAACAAGTGGGGGCCTCTTAAAACCAGGGGCTCTAGGTCAATTACCCATTAAATCCATTGTTAATCCGCCCCTGCTCACTGCCAGACAATACTGACTTTAATATGCATTCTTCATTGTGAGACAATGGAGTGCCCCTCATCACATCAATACAGGGAAACATTTAGAAAGTTTAAGAGAGAGAGCGTGAACGAGAGTGAAAGAGAGTGAGTGACAGTGTGAGAGAGTGAATGAGAGTGAATGTGGGCACCAGGCTGCCCTCGAGTTGTTCCCTTACGGCGTCTCTTCTCTTGCTCCGCCCAGGAACAAGGCGGAGTCACAGGAAGTGACGTCACATCACGTGACTCCGTTTTGTTCCTGGGCGGAGCAAGCTAGGAGACACTGTAAGGGAGCAGCAAGAAGGCAGCCTTGCGGGACTGCGCAGGGTACAGTGCCTGACCGCCCGCTCCCGCCCGCAGCCCCCGCAAGTTTTTTCGCCTCCCAGTGCAGTCCTCTAATCTATACCTGCTATCGGCAGCAGGGTCTAATAAATGGGTTTTAGATATTTGGACAGGGGCGCAATTTCAGTGCTTGCCATAGGCGTTATTTTCAGTAGATACGCCTCTGCAGGTACGTCCTGAGTTTCTTTCAGTGGCAGAGACATCTCTCTGCCACTACATGGGAGATCACCATTGCTGGCTTCCTGCTAGCAATGGTGATCGACCGATAATTTGTAACATAAGGAATGCTTGATAATGAGATTGGCATCTCGAGAGATGTCATTGCTGAAGTCAACTGGAAGGTCAGTATAAAACAGGATATGCTCTTCAGGGTCTGTCTCCCCTTACTGGCAGATCCCACACATTGGAATCCCCAATGTAAGTTTATGGAGACTTGCTTGGTTATCACAGTGTGAGGGTGAGAAATAAGGTTTTTTATTAAGTGGGGAAAAAAGTTTGATTTTCACTTATTTTAATGAAAATCACTACAAATATTTTAAAAAAATAAAAATAAAGTAAGTTAAATGTGTCATTGTGACATCACTGGTATAATAAAATGTTCAAGAGGTCCCTAAAGGGATCTCTATTGATATTGCACCAATAACAGTGCAAAAAAAACCCACAAAAAAACCCTTACATCTCATCTCTTACATCCCCTACCTCCATTCACTACCCCCAAATCCATTAAGCCATAACTATTAAAAATACTACCCTATAGGGCACTATGTCTGTAAGGGGATGTTGCCAAAAATAAATTTAGTCATTGTTCAACAGGGGCACCTAAAGCGTAGAAGGAATTCTAAGAACACATATCACATATATATATATATATATATATATATAGATCGGTATCAGGGCCGCCCAAGAAAATGCCTCTGGGGCAAGAGAATGCCACCCCCATTATCTACCTTCCTCTGTCGTCCTCCATATCTACTCTCCTTCCTCCCTATTATGTACCCTACCCCCCCCCTTTGTACTTACCTTCCAGCAGTCCTGCAGCGAGTCTCCCTGCTCGGTCTCGGCTTGTAATACTGAGTGCCGGAAATGACATCATCTTCCAGTGCTCAGCATTACAAGCCGGCACCGAGACCGAGCTAGAGGGCAAGTGCCGCCCCTTCAAAAGTGCCGCCTGGAGCAATTGCCCCACTCTGCTCCATGGTAGGGCCGGCCCTGATTGGTATAGTTTTCTAGCACTCAATTATTGTTTTTTGCATTTTTATATGATTTCACTTGAATTTTCAAATTGAAAAAAGCTCCAGGATTTAAGGTACCAAAACCCCCTGGGACTGAAGGGGTTGAAGACAGAACTGTTTTGCACTGGCCATGATGAAAAATCTGATGTGTGATCCTCAAAAAAGAAGCAGTTGAGGTGTCCAATACGAACCAATAACTTTTTATATATTTAAATTGCATTGAAACACCGTGGTGTGATAGGAAAACATATGTCATGTTCTCAAAATGCATTAAAATTAATTCTAAACTTTTAATGTACACATGTATTTAATGTCTTTTTCTCTGCCGATGTTTTATTTAACTCAGAGGCTCTGTTGGCTAATGTTAATTACCCTGTATTTCTTTCCAATGTGGAGAAATTCTTCCAAAGTTACATTACTTCATATGACTTTTATACTGCGTTGAAATAGATTTTGGCTCACAGTGTTGGTATTTAATTTGCTAAAGAAATAAATGTCTTGGAAGAGTACAGTTAAAAAATGTATATTCTAGCTATCAGCATAGTTCACTGTATTTATTGTATTACACTGGAGACAGCCTATTGAGCACATATATATATATATATATATATATATATATATATATATATAATCATTTTGGGATCTCCTGCTAATTTTGTATGTTTGCCCACTGACAAAGACATGTTCAGTCTATACTTTTAATGGTAGGTTTATTTGAGAGACAGAATAACGCATTTCAAAGTTATAAATTGATTTGCATTTTACTCAAAATATTGACTTAGTACTTGGTGGCAAAACCCGAAACCCCTTGTTTGCGATCACAGAGGTCAGACGTTTCTTGTAGTTGGCCACCAGGTTTGCACACATCTCAGGAGGGATTTTGTCCCACTCCTCTTTGCATATCCTCTCCAAGTCATTACGTTTTCGAGGCTGACGTTTGGCAACTCAAACCTTCAGCTCCCTCCACAGATTTTCTATGGGATTAAGGTCTGGAGACTGGCTAGGCCAATGTGCTTCTTCTTGAGCCACTCCTTTTTTAACTTGGGTGTGTGTTTTGGGTCATTGTGATGCTTGAATACCCATCCACGACCTATTTTCAATGCCTTGGCTAAGGGAAGGAGGTTCTCACCCCAAATTTGACAGTACATGGCCCCATCCATCGTCCCTTTGATGGGGTGAAGTTGTTCTGTCCCCAAAGCATAATGTTTCCACCTCCATGTTTGACAGTGGGGATGGTGTTCTTGGGATCATAGGCAGCATTCCTCCTCCTCCAAACACAGCAAGTTGAGTTGATACCAAATAGCTTGATTTTGGTCTCATCCTGACCACAACACTTTCATCCAGTTCTCCTCTGAATCATTCAGATGTTCATTGGCAAACTTCAGACGGGCCATGCACATGTGCTTTCTTGAGCAGGGGGACCTTGCGGGCACTGCAGGATTTCAGTCCTTTGTGGTGTAGTGTGTTACCAATTGTTTTCTTGGTGACTTTGGTCCCAGCTGCCTTGAGATCATTGACATGTAGTTCTGGGCTGATTCCTCACCGTTCTCATGATCATTGAAACTCCACGAGGTGAGATCTTGCATGGAGCCCCAGACCGAGGGAGATTGACAGTTATTTTGTGTTTCTTCCATTTGCGAATAATCGCACCAACTGTGTTGTAACCTTCTCACCAAGCTGCTTGGCGATGGTCTTGTAGCCCATTCCAGCCTTGTGTAGGTCTACAATCTAGGCCCTGACATCCTTGGACAGCTCTTTGGTCTTGGTCATGGTGAAGAGTAAGGAATCTGATTGATTGCTTCTGTGGACAGGTGTCTTTTATACGGGTAACACGCTGAGATCAGGAACACTCCCTTTAAGAGTTCCTGTGCTCTTCATAGTGGGCTGGCAGTCAGGTTGATTTGAACTGTTCATTTTAGTGAATAGATTAGTTGCTTAGTTTTAGGTAACTGAATTGAGTTAAAGTGAGCATGTTGACCTCCAACTTAATATAGAACCCATGGTTTTTAGTTTGACTTTATATCAAGTTGTAGTATGTAGAGTAGTACAGAATACAACTCTAGACTGTAAGTTCATTTGAGCAGGACCCTCCTCACCTGTTGTCTCTGTTAGTCAATTTGTTATGTTACATACTACTTGTTATGTTCTGTCTACCCATTGTACAGCGCTACGGAATTTGATGGCACTATATAAATCAATAAATAATAATAATAACTGTTATAGGTTTAAGAAATAGTTTAAACATCGTAACCAACTAAATGTGTGGAGAAAAATAATGCATGCCATAGATTTTTCCCTGCTAGATAAATACCATAAATACAAGTGCCAAATACATCCCTACCAATTTGTATATAAAGATACATTGTGACAGGGGATAATAGATATGAGCAGGTGTGTGGAGCCTGTTATATTTAAGATATAGGTCCTCCACTCCATAGCTAGACCTACAGGTTGGAAAATAAGTCAATGCTGACTCAATTAAAATAGAGACTTAAAGGTAAAATCGGCCATCATGCATTTCTTTCCATTGTTTTAAAAACAATCCACTTGCCAAATACACAACAGATCCAAATCCAAAGCGACTTTTTTTTGTAAAGTAACTTTTATATATATATCCTGAGCAAATAGCACAAATGGCACAGAAATACAAATCTAAGAAAAGAGCAGGATAATGTTGGTTCAGAGATGTGTTAGGATTTGCTATAAATAACTACTCTGGGAATCAATGGCTCTGATTTTAGGATAAAGGTTAGAAGATTCAAAAGCTTTTGTTAAGAAGCGCCTGTTTCTCTTGACAAGAGCTCTTGATACAGGATTTTGTAACTGCAGGAACGCTACCAAAATAGATCCAAGTGTCTCGACGTTGATGGTCAATACTGTATTTTTTCCCTCTGAATGCTTAACCTATACTTAAGTTGTTTAAGATTAATTTAGCCCTTGGCAAGTAATGTGCTTCTCTTATAAACAGCAGCCCTCTTTAGTCCTTAAAATGAAATCTTTTATGAGATTTAACCTCTTCAAGACCGGGACGTACCTGGTACTTCCGGCTCAAAGGTCACCGCCAGACCGGGACGTACCAGGTACTTCCCAGCGATCCGTAGCAGCCACTCCCCCTCAATTCCGTGCACGTGATCGCTTTGCAGCGAATCACGAGCATGGAATTTAAATATTTAAAAAAAAACTGCGGTCTTCAAGGGAGTTGCTTTGTGCACTGGGGCACAGTCATGCTGGCACATGAAAAGGCTTTCCCTAAACCGATGCCACAAAGTTGGAAGCTCTAGAGTCCAGTGGTGGTGTGCTTTTAATGATTCCAGTTGATACTTGGCATTCCAAGTATGTTGTATATGATAGTGGCGTAGTTAATGAATAGTACTACATATCCACAAGTACTTGTGTAATGCTGTATGCTGTGAAATCAACTGAGAAGCTTTGAGAGCAGCTTATGAGCTACACTTCAAAATAAATTAAATAAATTAGGAACTCAATTAGTAGTGTTAATAGGGACAAAGTAAACTGTAGGCCAACCTTTTCCTTTCTATATGTATGCATTATATGAATCTGTAAATGCATGTAATACCGGGGGGGCCTTCACAGATTATTTACACTGGTTTTACCAAAATACATCTGATTTATTTACATCAACGGCATGTTCAGACCGACTTGAATTCGGCTCAACTGAGACGAAGCTCATTTCTGCATGCAAATACTATGTTTGATGGTCTGTCAAATTCTTAAATTACGCTTGTGAATCATGATAAACTAGTTCCTTACCTTCTAAAAGAACAAAAAACAAACAATTTGCCAAATCATCCAACAGATTGTAAAAGATATAGGTTTTATAATTTAATAATCCCAAAAGCTATGACAGGATCAGTATTTCTTTCATACATTAAACCACCTATACGAATGATTCAACTTGTACCAAATGAGGTCATGAGGTGGCAGCGTAACACAAATAGATATTAATGTTTAGAATACTGTACATATTAGGGAATGAATTGAATGTAATGTGTGTACTTTTATTATTCTTATATGGGACAGTCCTAAACACAAATGGGACCTTGTTAGATCTCCTAGGAAAATCTGGAAATATAAATACTTTTATGCATTTTAGCAAGGTTTATTTCATATGATGACAAAGCAAAATACAGCAGTAATTGAGGACTGATGATATTAGCAGGTCTCGCCATTCACGTACCCACCTAATGTTTTGTTTTAGTACATAGTACAGAGTTTTCCCGTTAATTGAGGCTAGTTGTTTTTTTTGGCCATTCTTGGTAAGGGACTGCCACCAAGCCTCACTACTTCCTACAAATGCTCATTCTTGTACCTCCCTCTAGCCCTTCAATGAACAAACTGCCTTCTGCTATAGCCAAATATTTCAAAATTTGACTCATCAGTGCAGGGTACCTGCTGCCATTTTTCTGCACCATTTTCTTCATGAATAGCTTGGTCTTGTTTCCACATTGGAGGAATGTAGAAGATCACTGGGAAGATCACTTCTGACCGGACTTCTCCGGACAGTAAATGGGTGTACCAGGGTCTCACTGTTTTCTGCCAATGCTGAGCTGATGGTGCTGACACCTTCTGATTGTCTTTTATCAGCTGCACTAATTTCCTTAGCAGGCCAATACATCTATGGACCTCAACATTGCCCATTTCTTTGTGCTTCCTCAAAAGAGCTTGGACAACAGTTCTGGAAACCCCTGTCTCCCTTGAAGTTTGTGTCTGGGAGAGAAGTTGCTGATGCACTATTGTGTTTTGTTGCTGTTTTAGTCCTTCCATGGTGTATGACTTTTGACATTAAACTTCAGCAACCTCACCCATTTTTATTCCTCCTCCTTCAGTTAATAATTGTGTATCAACCTACATATTAAATTGATGATCATTAACACCTGTTTGGTATAATTGTTTAATCATATTAATATCCACTCCATATAATATTAAAAATATTAAAATATGCTTTCACTTTTTGCAAGTGTACCTAGAAGAATTAATGCTGCTTTGCTTCGGTCACACCAAATATTGAATTGATTTACATTTTCCTTCTGTTATTGAATTAGCATTTTGTGAAATGATAAATATAAACTATTAACATGTCTATTTTTGAAAGCATGTCTAAATCGCCTCCACAGTACTACATGTATACAGTATATATATATATATATACATCAAAATGGTCAAATAAAACTCTTCTGGACACTGATACATTTTAAGGCTCTAAGGATTAATGGTAAAATCAAACGCCCCCCATATATTTTATCACTCCCAGCTAACATGTAAAAATAATTCGATCTTGAAAATGTCCAATTTATTACAAAAATAATGGTGCACCTTTAACCTTAATCAATTCTATGTGGATGAAAATATAATTTGAAAAGGCATTCTGTAACTCAGCCATAAAAAGCATCATAGCACAATTAACATTGTTTCATTTATTATTTTCATGCCAACACTAGGGAGTCATTAACTTGGAAATGTTATGATATGCATTCAACACAAAGAATGTGTGTTTTATATATAATTAAGTTGCACATGCTCTTTCAGAGTTGTCATTTTTATTGAATCAACATTAAAATTATTTATAGCTTATGCAAAATATCCCATCACAGAATGAAGGAAGCTCTCATTATATACCACACAAGCAGGGAATAATTGCTGCAGAAGTGACCTATCCTCGTTAATAACAAGTATCATAGGAGTGCTCGCATGATTAAAAACCTGACCTTCCTAACAAGAAAAACTGCACTAAGATCTACAGTAGCAGGGCCGGCCCTACCATGGAGCAGAGTGGGGCAATTGCCCAGGCGGCACTTTTGAAGAGGCGGCCCCAATCGCTTTTTTTTTTAGCAGAGGAGAGAGAGGGGCGCCGAGTGGTTTTCTCTTATCAAGTTGTCCCTACCTGCTCGGCGCCCGTAGGGGGGGGGGAGCGGCATTTTAAACTTCGCCCCAGGCGGCATTATGTCTTGGGCCAGCCCTGTACAGTAGCATAATAGGAAAAAGGCTCTAGGCACTCAAGGGTTCCAGCTTAGGCAGGTTTATTGAAGGACAACACCAACAACGTTTCGACCTCACTATGAGGTCTTTATCAAGTGACTTGATAAAGACCTCATTGTGAGGTCGAAACGTTGTTGAGCACTTGCTCATATTAACTTTATTTTTATATATTATATATTTAATTTTTAATTTATATAATTTATTTTTTTACCAATTTTATTTTTTTTTACCATTTTTTTTAACTAATCACATTGTGATTACAAAGCTGGGCTCCATTTGCGTGGTTGATTGCAGTACCTGTTTCCAACCTGTATTCAACCTCCAGAGTTCTTAGCGGGGTCTTGAGAGACCCTCTGGTAAACTTGTTTATTCTTGTTGTGTTTTCAGCGTTGCTGAATGCCTCACTATCTATTTAAACTAAGGAGGCGATCGCACTCCAACTGTATTTCACACTCCATCATCACATTAACCACTAAGTAGGATACATAACCACCTGCAGCTAATGAAAATAAAAAGGCAGAACTATGAAAAATGATGGACTTTTGTTCCGTGGGTATGCATATCACACTGCTTTTTAACTTAAAATTGGATTGCAGTCAATGTACACTGCAGCCTTAAAGATTAATCTGTTCATTTATGGTGATGAATGATAGCAGTTCAAAGTAGTAGAGCCAATAAATGATAAACTCTTTTCTCATATGCAATATATATATTCTTTTTTAACTTTTATTTGCAAGCATGATATAGATACAAGGTAACTTTCCCTTATATGGCCATTTGTTTCTTCTTTAGGTTGATCAATGTGGCGGCCCAGAGGTGTGGCATTTCAAGTGGTAGTAGCAATTACTCAGTGGTAAGAGCAATTACTCATGCATGAACAGCTTGTGTTCCATACCGTGATTATCGAACCTTATATGATCATCTTAATTGTTAACCATAATGTGCATGCCAGTGTAAATTTTCAACCAGCAACTGTTTTCTAAGTTAGGACTGGGCTGCTGATCCCAGGGCAGTTGGAGCAAAAGCTGTTTTGAAGTGAGAGTACAGATTGTCTAGAGCACATTCAGAAACACAAATCATCACTGTCAAATCAAGCTTGCCATGGGACCCATGTATGTAAGTTTTTGTAGACCTTTGTAGAGAATGTTACGTTTTTTAACACTTTGCCCAACAAAAGAATTAATCAAATTTAATCTCTTTGCAACACAAAACACAATGCGACTAACTTTTGTATTTTAGTATACTTTATACCCAATTAGCATCTGAATCTGCTACGGATGAAAGGAATGGAAATTTGGCGTGTTACTACAGAGCTAACTTTTCCAGGGAGCTGGAGATAAATACCATTTGCCACCCAGCTGGGAGGAGCAGTAAATCACATCTAAAGACGATCAGTGAAGAGCACGGGATACAGTCATTGGCACATATCACTATTCATATATCAGCACAGACTACTTTCTAAAAGGGCAATATAAAAGATTCATGCTGGCACCTTAAGTATCTATCTCATTTGAGTTTTTAAGGAATGTACTTTTTGTTTTTGTCTCCTATAAGACCCAAGGACAGTGTTATCTCCCCACCGTTGGGTTTATTACAGAAATGTTTTCGATTTCCTCTCCTATTAAAAATATTTTTTCCTTAGGTTAGGATAGATACAGACCTGGTTTTATCTCATTTTGTTCCAATTAACTTCCTTTGTTTACAGACCTGAAGGCTGCCATTGTTGTCAGTTATGTGATATTTTGAGCGACTTTCCGTGCCCAGACACTAAGCTGATACTTTATGACATGGCATTGAAGCCATAGAGTTTCTGGTTGGGTCATTTAGAATGAGTCATTCAATTTTTTACCACAGGCAATATAATGAGTCGGGGTGTCTTTCTAAAAGATTGCGATATCACACGTACAAATCGCTATTATTGAGCTGTCTGAAAATATTATATGATGCAATAACTAGAACTGTTTAAAGAAAACAGTACAATATATTTGAAGACTTATTTGTAATCTTGTTTTAAACTTTTTAGTTGTGAGAGTTACACTATAAATAATGGAGGAAACAAAATGAGGTTCAGCAGTGTCTCTGGCAGAGCCACAAAGGAAGCGCCTTCTGGAGTTTTGCGCCCTGTGAAGTGAACTCAACTTTGTTCCAGATACTAAAGACCCAACATACCTCATCAACAGTTGCTTAGCAGACCTCATAGAGTGGACAAATGCTAGTTGGTTAAAATGAACCCAGACAAATTCGTATTGCCTGGGCTTCCCTCTCCAAGAGTAACCCTAGACAAGAATATCTCATGATCACCCAACTGGCCTGAAACCTGGAGGCTCTGAACTCATTAATTCAACAGAGGCTAATCTGCAATCTTCCTTCTGAGAAACATAGCCAGGATGTAATACCTAATTTCACCAGGTGATATGGCACCATTAGTCCTCTCGCTTAGATTACTGTAATACACTTTACTTGGGCCTTTCGGAAAACTAACTTCATTGCCAACAGGCAGTACAAAATCTAGCTTGCTCATGTTATATAAAACCTGTTCTCCACTCCATGCATTGTTTTCCAATTAAATGGGGACATATTTTAAAATTGGCCTCAGTACCTGAAAGAGCTCCTCACACCCTTTATACCATCTCACTTCATCAGCCAATGGATGCCAGTGGATGCCTTCTATCCGTTCCCAGAATGAAGACAAACTCACTTACTAGTAAAGTGCTTTGAGTCTCACAGGGAGAAAAGTGCTAAAAATTTGCAAATTATTATTATTAGGTGATATTCAGCTATGATATTCACCAAACAGCATATGCTGCTGATGTGTACCTTTAAATATATTTGTTTTAGTAGGTTATTCATTTAGTATATTAATTTAGCAGGGACTATCTTGAACAATGTCAGTTTATTTGATCTCTCTCATTTTGCTGTCAGCCTTTATCATCAACACGTTCATTCAGGTATAAAGTTCTAATGTGTCATTAGAGTTTGTACATTCATTCATTAGTTAGATTTAGTGACAGATGGTATCTCAATAAATGCATTGTAGCCTATGTGTTCCTGCACAAAGATGAATCCAGCAACAATTAATCTTTGTATCAATGGGTTTTTTATTTCAGAGTTTAATTTCTGGAGCTAAATTACATCAAATTATGGGGATATATAAAGAGATTACTTGGGTCCCAAGTCAGGAAAACTGCTTAATCCGCTCCCTCGCACAAACATATTTTCACACACCTTATTCCCAAACACATGCCCAATGCTTACAAACGTGCATCCTCATACATCTCACATATATACATGCACAGTTACACTGCATGGAGAGTTGAGAAAGACTAGAAAACTGAACTTGTTTTCACTTGAAAAGAGGTGTCTAAAAGGGGATCTGATCACATTGTACAAATACATACAAGGACAGTATAAACAGCTCTCTAGTGATCTGTTCACCAAGAGGTCTCTACAAAAGCCACAAGGTCATCATATGAGATTTGAGGAAAGGAGATTTTGGCATCAGCATAGGAAAGGGTTCTTCATAGTAAGAGCAATAAAAATATGGAACTCTCTGCCTAAGTATGTTGTTTTATCTATCTCTGTGGATATTTTTAAGAAAGGTCTGGATGCTTTTCTGGTTAAGCATAACATATAGGGCTACAACTGTTAAAAGGATGGACATATTAGCAAGTTGACCCAGGAAGTAATCTGATTCCCACTATGGAATCAAGAAGGAATTTCTTTCCCTGTTGTGGCATAATTGGTAATTGCCCCATGTAGAATTTTTTTGCCTTCTTTTGGATCAACTTTAGAACTAGGTATGTGTGAACGGATGAACTCAATGAACTGATTTTTTTTCCAACCTACTATACTATATTCGACTCAAAGTCTGCGATATATGTTTAGTTTTCAGTACCATACTACACTTGAGGTGATATTTGGATCATTTCTGTCTATATTGTTGACAGAACTTGGTATATCACAAATACTTTTTTCAATTATATGTAAGTGGTGGTTTAAGTCTCACTAACTATGTAAGGCTAGTGAAAAGAAGGTTTTCAAAACTCTCAATAAAGCTATCTAGGGATCAAAGTGTCAGATTTTGAGTCCTGGTCTCTTATAAAACCACTGAATAAACCAATACAACCATATTTGTGACTTAGGCTCCTAAATAGAAGTGGATTAAACATTTACTGTGCCATATGCAGGCACCACATTCAAGACCTTTATCAATGCACCCTTTTTTAACATCCTATGAATGCCACTTTGTATGTCTCGCTGTAACATATGACGGGCCCCCACATTGGCAAAGGCTTTATCTGATTTTGATAATTCAACCTAGCAGGTTGCCTTGTGGAAGCTCCTATGTGTCACTATTTGACATTAGGACCTTAACAGAGGCCATAAAAGGTATACCTAGGTCGGACCCCTCTCAGATGTTTCCAAGGAGAATCACATGTACAACACTTATTTTGGAAACACTATATTTTGTCTCCAAGACAGCTATTAATCATATGATGAATAGACAGCTGTGGTAAATTAGCACAGCACATCTTAGCAAATCCATTTGCTTCCATTTTCTTCACTCCACTCTGTAGTCAGCTTCAGGATGAGATGGTACAGACCAGCAGGAAAAGGCAATTTCAAAACAGAATGAACAGCTGTCGAATGGTTCATCTACTTTCTTACAGCAGGATGCTGATTACGAGTAATGTAGTGGAACTGACCTCCTTATAAATACTTGTGCGTTTGGAAGATGATGGTTATTACATGCTGCTTCACTGCAAATCACATATTAGCCTTTCATTTTTCAGATGGGCTTGCAACACATGGAATGCAGTACATCAATAATGCTAAACATTTATTTAAAATTCATGTTGGCTATAGGTAGGTTAATCATTCTTTATGCTGTTGTTTGCCCAAAGGTCCCTTCTCACAATGTATATAGACAGGGATGCACTAAGGCAGGTGCCGTGTCCAGCACGGTTACATAATAAGTGATAGAGTAAGTGTATATATATATATATATATATATATATATATATATATATATATATATGGTCTTATGAGTGAGTGTGTGTATGTATGTGTGGGTATATCCTGTTAGCATGTGTGTGTACATATTACTGTATGGTGTTAGAGTGTGTGTTTGCTTGAATATGTGTGTTAGCATTTGGTGTTAGTGTGTGTGTGTGTTAGACTCGCTCATAGTAACAGCATACCCTATCAGCATATGGTGTAAGAATGTTTGTGTGCATGTAAGTGTATGGTGTTACTATGTCAGTGGATGGTGCTGGAGCATCAGAGTGAGTGGGGTGGGAGGTAAAGGGGAATATAATGTATACTTATGGGCTTGGCTTATGCTGCACCACCAGACAGCTTGCTCACCTCTAATATTTATGAACAATGTAGTGGTTACATTTAATGGCTAATACAACATATAATCACTCATTGTGTCTGTTCAGCTACTGATTCCGGTTATTTTTTTAATTGTCTGATACATTTATTTGATTTAGGACACATATTTCAATTATTGTATACTTTTTTAAGTAGACTATATCATATGTTGTGAGGTACAACGTAGTAGATTTGTAAACTTGCAAGAGTAGGGCCATCCACCGTATCAATGAGTTACTGTCTAACGTTTGCTCATGTTATATTCATTTATATTGTAATATTGATGTCATTGTTAATTATGTATTCCACCTTCATTGTAATAACATTGCTAATAAACATTTTAGATGTCATCCTGGAAACATTCCAGTGACTAAATTTATATAGATTACTCTATTAATCTTAACTTATGAAGCTGAACCAAAAATTTGGCACAGACCCTACATTACCAAAACATTATATATAGTGAATACCAATGCAGGGATTTACAAGAACATATTTATTCAGCTACTGAGTATTCAAAAATGTAATGGCCCATAGTTTTAGTGCTCAAATACACTGTAAATAAATATTAATATAAAATATAATAGTATACATGTATATGCTATGTAATGTGTGGTGCTACAAGTACAACTAATCATATGCCATGACAAAGTTATTTTGCTTAATGATAAGTTGTACTTAATGATAAGTACAACTTATCATTAAGCAAAATAACTTTGTCGTGGCGTATGATCTATTAGCATTAAGGCATACTGCCTAAAATATTCTGTAAATATACCAGCACATCAAAAGAAACAGCATATGTTAATATACCGTGTCAAAATGGTTAATCATCAAAAACATATTTTTATGCAGTGATGACAGTATGTCTTATACCATTTGTGTTCACCGTTTGTGTATAATTATTTTTAGATAAAGGTATCACAAAATGTATGACAAACTCATTTGAATAAATAAGTTTCTAACACAGAAACAGGAACAAACGTAGAACATTCTATGCAAATCAGTTTTCTATTTCATGGGGTACACGTAGACTACATCATTTTATTCACCTAAAATTTTTTCTTTGTGGAGACAATGTAAATATCTCACACTCCAAATCAGTTCGCTATTTATATATTTTTGTCTTCTGTCCCACATGTCTTGGGGAGAAAATCAATTGAGGAAACCAGGGGGAATGGCACAAATTGTCACCACACATATATAAAATTAGATGTGCCACAAAGAACACAAAGACACATAAACAGGGACAAACAGAGAGACTCAAAGTATTAAAAGGTTGTTTGTAACTAACTATATGAGAGAAGGCCACAATGACAGTTTTACTTCATGATAAAAAAGTTGTAATGTCGCCGACAAGGGCAGTTTCTTTTAACACACACAAAAAAGAGTTTAGAACAACTCAACCAAGAACAGACAGCATCTTAATTGTTTTCCCTACTGTGCATGCCTGCTTGGGAACATCTCAAATTTGAGCTCAGTTTTAGCTCACCATAGGGCATATTAAGCATCTGTCTCTTATTTGTTGAGTTGTTTTAAAAGTTGTTGTATGTAATTTCACCCTTTGATGATCACTTGGGGTGCACCCCTAATGTTAAGGTGAAGCCAGGTGTGGAGCTCCTTGCTCCATTGCGCAATGTGTGAAGGTAGTGGGTAACGTGTATCCTAACCCGACCAAATAACGCCCACGCCAACCTTCCCCAAATAACTGAGACACACAACAGTTTGGTGAAAACAGGCCACAGCATTTATTAGAATATATAATCTCAAAAACTCGTCCTTGCCAAGTTTATTAACAATAACATTACCTCCCCCCTCGTCCACCAAATAATCGGCCACCAATCCAGGCCTTACCAACAATTAGTGCCAACCACTAGCCGGCTTTTAGCTCAGTGGGCACGGCCATAATAATTACCAACACCAAAGGTTAGAGGAGGGATAGCCCCATCATCACTTTCATAAACCATCAACTCCTCAAACCAACCCGGATTGGCAAGGACACCCCCGCATGCTGTGACAAGAAACAAAAGTTAATACACAAAAATATAATTATCACAATACAAAATGGGAGGGAGGGAAGCTGTTTACTTCAAAGTGGCTGAAGGGAGGGGGAGGTAGAAATCCCTTATATTCCCTTCTGACTCCAAAGACCACCCCTTATCAAGCAACCTATCAATGGCTACCTCCCCCCCTTCTATTCCCTACACTTCCCCCACACTCACACATGGCCCTTGTCCGCTTAGCTGCGCCGTACTCCCAAGGATCCTGAAGGCTGTAATATGCATCTACTGTAGGGCTGTTAGTTCTTTCATGCAGGGGAATTTTTCCTTGCTTCTGGCCAGTGATTGTGGGCAGAATATGAGTCAATGGAGGTTTCTTCTGTACGGACACATGTGATCT
>VKOC01032417.1:0-16148 GCA_009364415.1 Spea multiplicata | reverse complement strand
TCCTCCGTAATTCCCTCCTGGTAGGGGCTGCGGCACAGAAGTCTCCTTTTATCTGGCGATTGCGCTAATTGGATTCTCCCCGCGGGGATTAGGATGACGTTGGCAGGCTGTGATATGTAAATGCAATTATCTGCCGGGAAGCCTAATAACGACTCCTGCGTGTTAAACCCACTGGGCCTTATTCACTAAACACCATGCGATTTCTCACCCAGGAAGATGCCAAGGATCCGCACTCCTCCGTAGGTTTAAGTTCCCGGTGTCGTGGCCTCTGGAGCGAATGCGTTTACGATAATATGGCGGATATTTGGACCTGCGATATCCCCGTCTCCTACCTGAGTGACCATCCAGGTACGTCACATGTCACATGGATTTTATTTCTTCTTAAGAATAAACCCCAGCGCTGTATACAATAATAACCCCCCGGCACCGTAAACAGTAACAACCCTCCAGAGTTGGATACTCTAATAACCCCCCAGCGTTTATCTCATTTTATATCTCATTTTGTCCCAATAAACTCCCTTTATCTGCAGACCTGGAGCCGCCGTTGCTGTCAGTCATGTGATATTTTGAGTGACTTTCCCAGCTCAAACACCGCACTGAGCTGACGCTTTATGGCAAAGCTAATGAAGTCTGTTCCTCCATTGGTTTTTTGTTAGTCAGAGTGTCTGGCTGTGTGATTTAGACTGAGCCATTCTATTGTTCCCCACAGGCAGTATGATAAGGAGTCGGGGGAGGGTTTAGTAGATCGGGGGTCAGATAACAGAGCGAGAATCATACAAACGGCTGATATACAGCTGCCTGAAAAACTTTATATTATATATTATATTACATTATATTATGGGGCAAAAACTACAACTGGGTTAAAAAAGAAAACAGCGCAATCTTTTTAAAAAACATATTTTTCAGGGGGAGATTCCCTTTAAATAAAGGATTAAATGCCCCGGATTAGCAGAATTTAAGCACCATAACAAATTCTGGGCCTCTTTTTGCGTGACAGTTGCCCTGGTGATCACTCGGGCCTTGGTGATTATGAAGGGCGTTCTGTGCATGGCGGCCGCACCGGTTCTGCTTCTCGGCATGAAATGCACGACGTTTATCAGCAGCGCAGACCGCCGCAAAGTCCACTTCAACAGAGCGGCAGGAATAATGCTTCTAGTCGGAGGTAAACGGCGTTCCTTATCTTTAAGCTGGGACCTGTAAATTGGCCCTTCCTCCTTATTTGTCCTAATTTAATTTTCATGGAATTTATTTTTATTTAATTTTTTTTTTCATTTATTTTTTCCTTTGTCCCACAATTATTTTTTTTAAGCGAAAAAAAAATCACCGCCATTTAATAATAAAGAAAACATCAATAAAAAGCATATGGTGTGAAATAATCAGAAATCCACAAGTATTTTTTTGATCAGATGACGCTTGTGATCGCTTGCTGGCAGCGATCCGGCACTTTCCGTATTGTGATACTCGGCTTCTCTGTGCAGGGATTGCCGGGGCAGTCGCAGTGTCTTGGTTCGCGGTCGACACGGCTTTGAAATACAGGACGGAGGTGGGTCTGTTCCCCAAAGAGTTAAAATTTAAAGGGACACTCCAGTGATCAAGTGCACTTCAATGCGTGGTTCTTTAGTGTGGGGGGGGGCACTGAACTGTCCGTTTAATTGATCTCTTTGCATCTTTAATGTTTTCTTTCAGGTGGGGTTGGCAGTGCCAGGTATCACCTATGAGCTCGGCTACTCTTTCTGGTTGGCCGCGGCTTCGGCCGCGGGCGCCTGCGTTCCGGCTCTGCTGCTGATTGGTTTAAACTGCAGGAGGAATCCTACGGCGGAGAAAGAAGCCAACCGCGCTGCTCAGCGTAGGAGCCGTCACAATGCGACGACCTATCTGTGACTCCGCGGAGCGCGAACTCACGCGAAAGAGCGAGAACTCGACGAGAAGCGAGGCTGGGACGGCGATGGGGCTGCCTCATATATTCTGCCCATCCACTGCCGGGAAGGAGGGGGGCTTGGATTTTTCTGGATCCATCACTTGTTTTATGTTAGAATAAAATATCCGGCTACAAATTATCTCGACCCGGAGAAGCGGCCCCCCGGAGAGTTCCCAGTCATGCTCATCACAAAAGTTCCATTGTTACTCACGGTGGAAGCCAAACAGTTCTAATAGCTTTCCTTATGAAAGCCATGATTTATTGGCCGCTAAATATATCCTTAAGTCACCTAAATTCAAGCAGGGATTTCAGCTGCGGCATAGCAGAGAGAAAAGGACCTCCTGAGATGCTGAGCTCCCATCACAGTAGAATATGAAGGGCCGCGCGGCCGCCTGCTGTTCCTCAGACTTAAGATTTTATGTTTGGGAACGTCTCCGAATTCCGGACGACGCGCCATCGAGTAGCTCGGACACAGCAGCGCATGCACATCAATGATGAATAAACGGACAGATTTGTAGTGGCCGAGATGCCCCGCCGGGCTGCCTCCTGCGGTATTTGGCAGGAATCGAGGCGTGCGTAAGCAGGAGATTAAGTAACGTTTAGTAACGATTATAATCAAAGAGATCGGATATTTCACGGGACATAAAACTAATTCAACCCGAATGAAACGCTCACGGCGGCTCGCGGAGGGCCGGTGCTGGACGTGGCCAACACTCAGCTTCTTAACGCTGGGGTGAGAATTTAGCGGAAGACACTTAGTCCCTGATAATTGGAAAAAAAACCTTAAATAAAAGCCAAAGAGAGACACTTTTGTTTTAAGTGCGGCTTTAGAAATGTATTTTATTTACAAGTATCAAAATAAACACAATTCATGAGAAATGACACTGTTTCCACGGTAACTCTCGTGAGACAAAAATTCCGGTAGTTTAGCACGAGGAAGGAAAGGAGTGATTTGGGTCCCAAAGAGGGACTGCCCCCCCCTACTCAGGGACACTAGAGAGGTATGCAGGTATAACATGTAAGTAAAGGGAATAAACTACTAAGCAGTGAAGCCGGTGCACCGCGTCTGATGGAAGACTGACCGCCCCCCCCCCGAGTTATTTTGATTAATGAACCCCTAGAGATGATTATCGGGTGACAAATGTAATATTGAATATGAGTAATATGAATATGTTCCGTGCCGACCAGCCGCCGTTTAGCCTGGAATAACCGTAGTAAAAAGGAGATAATTCACCAACTATTCCTATTATAGAACGGAGCTTCCTGAGAACAGCGAGAATCTGGTTACAGATGAACCCCTTTATAATGCAGAGCGATTGCTTTACCCGCTGCGTCCGTCCATTCGGCTCATAATTCGATTACAATTAATATGAGAAATGGAGGATTTATAATAACTGTGAAGAGGTCTCCCCGAGTCCCCTAACGCGGCGCCATCTCGAGTGACTGCCTTGAGCTGGCGATGTCCCCTCTCCCCTCTCAAAGACATGTGGACCGCTCTCTGACATCAGCAGGTGGGCTATAAGCGAGTATTACAATCCCAGAAACCAAAATAAGCCCCCCGACGTCACAAGCAACATGTCCCATAGAGCCACCTTTGCCCCCAAACAGTTGAGTTCCCCCAAACAGCATCCCAGTGCCATCTGTAAATGTTTCGCGGATTTATCGATGTTACTGGAATCGTTGTTTACGCTCAGCATAATTTTTATTATCTTAAGATTTGACGATATTGGTGACACGTTGTGTTGTTGCTTACTTGGGCTTCACAAACCGTTCTGATTTAGAACATTGGAATCCTGAAGCATCTTACAGATTCCGCTCTCTTTCATGCCACAGATTTGTGCAGCGCTATGGAACCTGCCGGCGCTATATAAATAAATGTAACGTAAAAGAAGACAACATTTTACTTTCCATAACCTCAGCTTCACAACATCACAATCCACGGCCGATGACAAATTGTGTAATCTCACTCTCATTCTTAACGCATTGCCATATAAAATACATCCAATCATTTTCATTAAACAGACGCAGATCAATAATTAACCGACAGCAATCACATGATATACATTCTTATTTTCATGATTCCGTGACAATATATTCATATCAATAAAGGAACGGAGATCGCATCACAAAGGACGCAACGTTACCCTTTCACGGCGCGAGTCTCTATAAAAGACACGAGATTGGATATTTACATCGTCACATCTTCAAACACCCGGACGTTCAGATGCCCACCAGACGAATCGCCATATTGGGAGCCACGTTTGGCTCCGTAGGGTTTTATCGATCACACTCTGGAGTCTATGGCGTACATTTTGCCAGTGGCGGTCCTTCCGTATTTGTAAATAGATCGTTGGTGTCTTGAGGATGAGCCGATATCTATGAAGAAGGAACAGAAAGGATTAAGAACGGGTGGGAAGTCGGGTCAACGGGGTACCAAATGGACCCTCAAGAATGTTTTACCTCTATAGACATGTATAGGGACCTGGTGGACCCCGTCTACTGATACAAGTCAACGTCAACCAATTGGTTGGTCACTAAGGGGGCCAAGAAGAAATACCCCCCCATAACTTCACCTCTCCGAACCGATTTGCTGAGACAGAACTATGACATCACTGACAGAACTATGACATCACTGACCTCTGAATATATAAAGACAGCACGTGAGGACTATCGATGCCAGAAAACAGCCTGTAGACCCAGCCATCCCCAGCCAACAGGACCACCCAAACTCGTAGTGAATTCCCAGGAACACGTTCTGCAATACGAGGGTGGCCCTTTCAACGTAAACGTCCACCGCGTACCACACGGAGCCGATCATGCCCGGGATACCTTAAACATGGAGAGAAACCGGCCGGATTAACCCTTTGTATAGAGAGCAGCACAGCGTAGAGCCACGTAACCGCGCCATTTAATGATCGGCATTCGAAGAAAACACCGGAACGCGTACGTTACTCTGTATCCCTGAAATTACCTTCCCTTTAATTCTCATTTTTATAAATATCGTTTTTATTAAATATATTTTTACAATAAAAAGAAAAGGAAGAGGCCGAAAAGAAAAAAAAATGGACACAATTAAAAATCCTCAATTTCACATTTTTTTAACAGTTTGAATAAATTATACACCAATATTGAATATCATTATATATATATTTTCCCCTTTAATTCTAATTTTTGGCAGCCAAGCTGAGAACCCAGATCTAACTGCCCCGGCGAGCTTTGTAATAATATATATTAATGACACAGACATGTCTCACAATTAACACACACGATAAACGAATGTTTTCATATTTATACACGTATCATTATTTGATGAGGTGGCTAATGCTCTACATTTAATGGCTACGTATCGGTCAGCCGAGAGAACGCAGAAGTATCAGAGATCCCGTACCTCCAATTCCGAGAATAAAGCCGGCCATGTAACACATGCGTAGCTTAATATGAGGTTCTTCTTTCAGGAACTTCACGGCGTCCAAACCCAGGACGAGGACGATCAAAGCGAAGCTTGCCAGGATATCTGCCGTGATCATCAGGGCCCTGGTGAGTACGATCTTTACTGAGGAGGAAGCACAAGGCGGCATATAATACACTCGCTGCGGGACTTTCATTTGGTCAGAGCTATTTTAATAACCGTATTCATCAAGGTGACACTAAGTAAAGTTATAGAATAATATACAGAGACCAAAACACTCACAGATCTATATATCTTACAAGTGGTCGACAACATTGTAACAATGTCAACCATGTTCATATTCTACGAAGGTATTCAGAATAAAAATGTGTGCTACTGATGAAGCAGGGCAGATGTCGCTTTGTTACCCTCCGATGAGGACACTTACAGGGGTGCTCGGCTAAAATGGAATCATATTGGTCGCAGGTTTTGATTCCATCTTGCGTGTTGGTGACGCATTCCCACCAGAGTCCGCGGCATTTCTGACTGACCTGCGGAGGAGAGAACTTTCGGAGCAAATAATAGAGTTTTGGTGCCATGCTTTATTACCGTGGTTTGTAATAAATGAGGAGGTGAATATCGTTGGATGTGGTGACCTCCGAAGAAACTCCGGCAAACAATGGCTCCTTTATTAAGATCAAAGCGATTTAGAATGAAAGATAAAACGTTGATTTCTGGGTTACTCCCAACATTCTATACGTTCGGGCCGAGATACATTGTTGAAGGCTATTTTGAGCTCGAGTTTAAATCAGGTTCACAACTCGCTTGAACTCGGCCACAACTTTTGTATTTTACGCTCACCGCAGCTTGGGTCACCGAGAACTCAAATCAGCTGACGGCGAATACTCCAGCTCAGGTCCAAGCTGACTGTTAATAAATCGACTTTCTACATTCTATGTTCCCTAAACCCATTGAAAACAATGCATTTTGAGCCCGTACATGTACGGGCTTTGTCATTAAGGGGTAAAAAAGTTCCTGTGTTGATGAAACCTATCTATAAGGATTGTCGGTATAACTTTAATCCCAGGGGCTAAATGGTGCGGGCGACTCATTTGTGTAAGAAAGAGGATATTTAAGAAAATCTGTAATTATTCAATATTGCATACTATTGTTACAACAGAGGCATAGAATATTTTAATGATGATAATCTGCTGCGGAGGACAATCGTGCTCTTTAGGGTCCTAAGACAACATATTTAGGAGGGTACAGAATGCATGTTTCATTTAAGCCCAAAATCTGTTTTTTTTCCTGACCTCTAAGCTGTCATCGGCATTCACCATCCAGCAGTCGGTCCACGTGGCTACAATCAGGAAGACGGTGGAGACAAAAGCCAGGCAAAGAGCCACGAACTGCAGCACCGCAATCATTCTCAAGCCTGGAGGACTCCAAAAACACAAATAAATGTTTACATCTTGAGGAACGACCTTAAAGATTTACACAAAATCAAATTTCTTTGACCGTTTCTATTGGACAGTTCAACTTTTGTAATGAAAGCTACAGTTTTCAAGACGGAGGTGTGACTCCTCGGGGGAGGGCCCTGTGCCAAACGCCTGCATTCCAGTGGCTAAGGGTGACTAGGTATGACATCACACCCTGGTGTCATCGGTTATTGATTTAAAAGCAGACCTCTCAATGCTTGCTTATACTGGACTAAAAGTAAATAGGAACGGAGAACGCAGTCAATTATTTCGTGGGAAATCAACATGAGTGTGAGACCTGTGTCTGCCCGACGTAAGTAAATGATTCTGGGAATCGGCAGACATTTGCCCGGCTTCAGAAAAGACAATGAAAGGACGAAAAATAAAAGCCAAGATTCAGAACGTTTTAATCAAAGCTTCATTGACGAATAACTGAGGACGATCTAATTCAATTTCAAGTCATAACGGTCTATTGTATCTGCATTTGTTTTTGCCAGGGAGTTCTGTGCGGTGGGGGCACCGAGCATACAAGAAAGAAATGCTTATCTATATCATATATCTGTCTGTCTGTCTGTCTGTCTGTCTGTCTGTCTATCTATCTATCTTTCTATCTATCATTCTATCAATCTATCATTCTATCTATCTATCTATCGCTATCTATCTATCTATCTATCCATCCATCTATCTATCTATCTAGCTATCTCATCATATCTAAAATCTATCGCTATTCTATCTATCTAAATCTATCTATCTATCTATCTATGCTATCTATCTATCTGTTCTATTATCTATCTATCTATCTACATATCTATTCTATCGTATCCCATCTACTTCCATCTATATTTATCCATCTATCTATCCATCTATCTATCTATCTAATCTATCTATCTATCTTATCTATCGCCTACTATCGTATCCTATCCATCTAATCTTATCCATCTATCCATCTTTATCTATCATCTATCTATCTATCTATCTACTATCCATCTATCCATCTTATCCACATCCATCTATCGATCATATCTATCCTATCTATCAATATTATCTATCATCGCTAATCTATCGTATCTATCGTCTATCCGTCTATCCGTCTATCGTCTATCTGTCTATCTATCTATCTATCTATCTACCATCCCATCCCATCCATCCCATCCATCTATCTATCTATCTATCTATCTATCTCTCTATCTCTCTATCTCTTTATCTGTCTATGTACAATAGTACAATATTTAACCACATTAAAGTTATATAAATATAAATAATAAATTCAGTTATTACATACATATATTTAGCAGTTTACGTTGGGATGTTTTATATATATTATGTATATATATGTTTTATATAATGTTTATTATTATATATTAAAATATTAATATTTTTTTCATACATGAAATAACAAATTCTGATATTAACAATCTGAACTCTGAAGACATCTATTTTAATAAATCTGGCATTCATCTTTTAAGCTGATGAATTTTAATTACATTTTAAACAGAAAAATCAGTGTATTTCAGGGATGAAGGGATAATGTAATTAAAAAATTAAAAAAAGAAGAAACGGTTAATCCAGTTTTTGCTCTGATACAATAGACCTCAATGTTTTCTGCAGTTTAGCATTAAAAGGCAGCCATCGCCTGCTTCTTTAATCATCAAAATCAAATAAATAGACAAAATACCTGTACAGAATCCAGAATATATTATATTATTTTAAATATAACTTTTTAATATATTTTTTTGCCCTCCGACCCAGAAAGCACTCAATTGTTAAAATATTTAATGCTCATGTAAAACATTTTTAGTAAATACAAGTAATTTTAGTAAAAATGTACAATAATAATCTGTTTTTTGCTTTTTAGTTAAAATTTACAGCGAGCTTACAGATCATTTTCGCCAAAGAACTAGAGATTTGCAAAGAACAGAACAGAAGTTTAATGAGAAATTCTTATACGAACGTGAAATATAATAAAAAATCAGATAAAAGGGAAATATAAGTATTTTTATAACCTCTGTGTTAATGCATACAATACACAATATTTTTATTGAAATTTAAAGGATAAAACCACGTAATAATTAGATTTATTGCCTGAACAGTAAAAATCAACATAAAATAATTAATGGTATTAGTAGTAAATTATTCCAAATAAATGTATATCTATAATTTTGTAGAAATTGTGGACAAAAAAAGTGATTGTTTTATAGATTTGGAAGAAAAATGTTGGACTATCTAGCTGATTTGTGCATTAGTCAGAAAATATCCAAACCAGGTTTATTAGAATCCTTTTAGAAAGTAGGAATTTTGTTAAATTACCTCCACTTTCTGGACACAGGACTCATTGTCGTTATTCCATGCGCTGGAAATGGCAGAAAACTAATTTGTTTGACCTCTCGGGAGGCAGAGAACGGTAATAACGAGGGTTTGTTTCAGAAAAAAAAAGTCAAATTGGCAACAAAGTCAAACTAGACTAATCCGGCAGAGCCAACGAGTAGATTCTCAACGGGGGGGCGGGCAAAAAAAAGGGGGGGGGAATAAACTTACCTGGGGTGGGCAGTTACGGGGGCCGATATCCGCGTCCTGCTATTTTAAGCCTTTCCAAGTCATGTCTGATGTGCCTTGCATTTCACAATGTGATTTGTGGCCTAATTAACATGGAAATGGTGTGGAAATTGTGTGCAATGGCGAGAGGAAACATGTCCTGGCATCTGGAAAGCTTGGACTCACTGCTGCGAGTCATGGGAAGGAATGATCCTTTGCCTTAAAATCCCAACAGCCTCCTATATATCGATCTGGAAGGTGCCGGAAATAGAGCTAGAATCCAACGGAGGGAGGTCTGGGAGGTCGCCGGCCGACATCTTTTTAAAAGAGGCGCGAGAACCCATGATGTGGCGAAAGCTGCTCAGATTTGGCGAGCGTCCACCATGAAGGGGCTTCCTTCCTTCTCAGCTATTTTCCTGGGTTTGGAGGATAGACCAGGACATTGTCTTTGGGGCCACACAGAAGAAGGTTTGAGGAGCTACCATTATTCCGATGAAAATATTATTCTTATTTTGGGTTCCAAAGAATCATTTCTATAAATAACCATAAAGGTGTCTGTGAAAGATGTCAAAATGACCTGAAATCCACCATCACCGCGAGCCCTGGTAGAGAGGACCATCTCGTCCCCTCGGTGTTACTATTCTGGTGTCGTTATTCTTTTTTTTACCAAACTATGACATCATTATTAATATCTCCCGATTAAGTTTCCTTCTTATCTCGTCAAACACCCTCCCTAATCTTACTTCCAACGTATTCCTCTGTCCAAGCGTCTCTCTGGGACTTTACGTTACTCACTTCTTCACCTTTTGAATTCACGGCCTTTCAATTACGACAAAAGAACCAATTTCCCTGGAAAACGCGACTTCCCTCGTATTACTTTCTTATCTGTATAAAGAAACAGCGAACTGTGTCACCGGTGCCGACGGTCAGTGCCGGTCACAGCTGGAAAGGTGAACCACGCTTAATAATGTATGAGGGCACTGCGAGGAGAGTTAAATACTGCAAACAGGTCGGGATTGACCGCTTTCCTATCAATTTCCCAAAAGTCCATGTAGATAACATGTATGACGTTCCTCCAGCCTATGAAAGGACCGCAGTTTGCTGACCTTCTGGAACAGGTAAGGGTTACCGATTCACAACAACTCCTATGACACTCGTGGAACCCTGAGGCATTAAATGCAGGAGATGGAACTTTTAGGGTCACGGCTATGATCAGCCGACAAAACCTGGACCTGAACTCCATGGCCTTCATTCGTGGTCCATCGGAAGAGCCCATGCTCTCTGTCACCAATTCCACATTCGTTGAGGTTAACTCCTCTTTAGTGAATACCGGACCAAGTAAATGGCCGCCCCCGAAGAATGGATTGCATCACGTTCTTATTTGGGAATAATGCTCGTGTTCCCACTGAAAAACAAAATGGCGGAAGAAAATCCACTGAAGACTCTTTAATTGTCAATTGGAGTCGAGAGATATTTATTTTGTCTCAGTGGGTTGTTTTTACCTACTTCTGGGTTTGCAGAATGGTTGAAATTGATGGGCTAAATGCCATTTTTTAACCTAATTATCTGTATAACTACATGACTGTTAAAATTCTGTGCCATGTCCCGAAATAATAATCTGGGTAATCCCGACGCTTGGCGCGCTGGGCAGATTTTTTTAGGACTCTGTCTGAACGGACAATGGCCGATTCTTCTTGGCTCCAAAGTCGTCTCCCAGGCAGAACGTCGTGAGCTTCTCATCGCCTCTTCCCTTAATATGAAATGAAATCGTCGGTGCCGGGTTTATTATTTCATCTACAGAAGAAGAAAGTTATTTGTAATATAAATCACACGGCGCCGGCCTCCACCGTGACGGGTAAATAATTTATCCAGGAGGAGTTCTCCGAGTTTAATTGCTGCGGGATGTAATAATGCGGAAGGCGTAGCTGATTGGCGGGGGATGGCTTTAATTAAGAGTTTGGGAGTTTTGGGCTGTTGGGTAGAAGCGCATGTGATGGATCGCCCCGTGGAGCCCGTCTTTGTTAGCGTGTCACTTCTGGAGTTCACAGTGGTCTTCAGGTTAATGCAAGATGAAGGGTCCCATTTTCTCGATAGGGAGTAGACTTTGATGGTAGGACCTGGAAACGACTCGATCATCGCTGCTTGGATGGCTCTTCACTGGACGAAGATTTCTTACTGTATTCCAGACAGGGTATCAGCTTCTGCCCCAAACACTTATTAACAAATGCCCTGGATGGGGCCGAATGGTTATCTATGTTCAAAGAATGGGCTCTTCAACTCCAGAAGACAAAACAGATGTCCTACATTGTCAGAACCGAATAGTCAATGTTAAGGCCCACTTGGGTCTTTGTTATATCCTCAAGACATGGTATTCACAAAGACCTAAACTGGTTCTATATTCAACTAGACTGCCTGGGCAAGGGAAGCTGCAGCCACTCAACCCGGGGGGCAAGTGCACAGAATGGCCCAGTAATGTAGTCTTCACAACAACATTTGGCAGACATCATGCCCAGTGGGCACTTTTCCGGGCTTGTCATGCCCTCCTTCAGCAAAGGAGAGATCATGTAAAGCACACGTAAGGAGCACAGAAAGGATCCTTTATGGGCTAGAGCTTTGTAATAGTAGCCCTGGTGGCTGTATGTGGTATTGCAATTAACAAGAAAAAAGCTTCCCAGACGGTTGCCCAAAATCTTCACATCAGAGCATCCCAGGGGGCAATTCCCCCCACCTTGCACCATTGCCAGCCCTCCCCTGTTGTGTGGAATTTCTATTTTATTAAACCTTTTTTTAATCTTGTTTTTAACACTTCTGGTTTACTTGTTATTTGCTACATATTAGTTCCTTTCATCATATAACATTGCAGCAGTTGAACGATATGAATACTGTGTATAAAAATTGAAATAAAACTTTTTTTTGGGTGTTTTTTGGGGATTTTTATTAGTCAACAAGTTACAAGATTGTAATTCCATAATGTACAAATGATATGAAAAAGTGGTATAAGTCATAGCGTTATTTAAATGAGAAGCTTCATGCATAAATCCTGGAACAAACCCCCCCCCCCCCCTTCCTGTATTCATCCACAATGTATCGCTCGCTTCGATACAAAAGTTAGTTGTGTTAAAAAAAATATCAGACTCTCGTGCGTCTTCTAATATGAAACTGGAATTAATAAATTAGCCGTATAAAAATCATAAAAAAAGAATGCAGAAGAAATTGTGTAAATCAGGTGAAATCTTCCAATATTTCCAACGGAAATACTTGGTTCCCCCCCATGTATTAAAGCTTATTGCAGACTACCGGGGGGCATTCATACAAGCTTGGCGGGCCTGACAGTCCTCGCAAAAGCAACAGGCTTCACACAGACCGAACACATCTGAATCCTGATTCGCATTCCTCTCCATTGCCCTTTCAGCAGAAAATGATCAGCTCTCTCCAGAATGATAGTTCGTGCGAATCTGGAGTGGTGAAATTAACTCGCTTCTTCTTTTTTCTTGGTAGGAAGTTTTGGAGTTCTATATAAAACAATAAATGTATTAAAAAAATCTGTATGCAAATAGAAATGGTAACTTATAATATGGGGTTATACCGGTATATAGATTATTAATAATAAATATTATTTATATAGTAATTTAATATACAAATGATAAGGAAAGGCTAAGGGATCTCAATATCTCTGGCTTAGGGGACAGAAGAGAGAGAGAGAAAAGAGAGAAAAAATAGGAGAGGAGAGAGAGAGAGAAGAGAGAGGGAGAGAAAATAAAGTAGAGAAGAGACGAGAGAGAGAGAGAGAAGAGGGAGAAAATAGGAGAGGAGTGAGAGAAGGGGGGATAGAAACATTTCAATACATAAAG
This sequence comes from Spea multiplicata, assembly GCA_009364415.1. Taxonomy (NCBI): domain Eukaryota; kingdom Metazoa; phylum Chordata; class Amphibia; order Anura; family Pelobatidae; genus Spea; species Spea multiplicata. The sequence continues at coordinate 2,981 of VKOC01032417.1, read as the reverse complement.
GTATTTAACAAAGTACGGGAGGGAAGTTTATTTCAAAGTAGGAGAAATGTTAGAACAAGAGACCGGAATCTAAAACTAGAAGGTCATAGGCTGAGATGGAATGTAAGCAAGTTTCACTTTATTCAGAGGGTGGTAGATAAGTGGAACAGCCTCCCAGCAGAGGTGGTAGAGGGTAATACAGTGAGGGTATTAAACATGCATGGGACAGACATACAGCTCCTGAATCTAAGACGAGACCAACGACTGATTAAGGTTTGAGTCTTTACAGCAGGAGAAACGGGTGACTAGACGGGGGCCGAATGGGGCCGATCTGCCGGCAGATTCTGTGTTTACTTTGAACATAGCGTTACGTGGACAGTGTGCGCAGCGCCGCACCAAATGTTCCCCGGTGGATCAGTGTGAAACCTGTTATTTGTAAGTTGGCACAGATCCCGTTACTCGTGGTTATTCGTCTGTAATAATGGCCGTCATGAGACGATATCACCGAGTTACCGTACCGGGGGGCAATAACCGGCTTTGCGAAGTCCACGAGGTTCTAGGAGCTTAGTCACAGACGCCGGGGGGTTCATAAAAATGGAAATTCTGCCTGCGGAACGTCTCTGCCCAATGTTCTAACTTGGACGTTCTGTATGGGGAATTCTCCGGCTTAATTATTCTCCGTTCTCTGACTTCCCCTCTCGCGCCGTTAATCAGGTTTTAAAAAATGCCCCTTCATGAAATTCCTGCATAACATTTTCTTAAATTGCCTTTTTTTTTTTTTTTTTTGCTTGTTGGTCGCACGATTCTAAAATCTAAAATCCCCCCAACAATTAGGAAAGGAGCGAGACGTCCGTCATACAGTCCGGCGATGAAACTAACATATTTTTCATATAAAAAAATATATTTTCCCCAGTAATCCCAAAACCAGCAAGAGGGAAAATATCTGATCCGTGTTGGGAAGGGGGGGGGGGTTTGTGCCCCATTCACCATTCTATTATATTCCAGAAAATCATTAAATGAATCAACTCCGAATTAACCCTTCATCAACCACTTCGACATATGGGTGTCCTTCTGTACGCAGGGAAGCTACTTAAAGAATTATTCCACGTCTAATCAAAATAAAAGTATCCTAGAGACTCCGGGACGATATCTAAGGAATTATATATATATATAACATATGTATCTATTCTATATGGGCACCGTATACAAGTGTAACAAGCACAGTTGAGCTTGAGACGGTGGTCCGTCCACCTGTGCTCACGTTGAGGAGATCTGGAAAGCGACCTCTAGACCACCAAGACCCCCTTCCCTCCCTTCAGGACTCTCCGTGTCTGGTGGCTCCAGACCGGAGCTTCCATGCAGCCCAGCGTCCCAATTTGTTAGTATTTAAGATTAAAATATACTCTGAAAAAATATATCTTGCTCTATTGACTAAAAAGAAAAAAAAAAAGTAAAACGATTGTTAAACATATAGATTTATTTACAAAAAAATAAAATAAAAAGAATGGGTATTATTATTATTTGAAGCCGGACACCTGCAGGCGCTGGCGGTTAGCTACGGGCTGTGAGTTAGACGTACTCTCTAGTTGTGGCGGACGGCTGCGACTGTCTGTAGTACTGCTGCCCTCTTCTTTGTTCGTTGGGGCACGAGCAGCAGAGAAAAGACCCTCCGAGCATCGTGAGGCTGGCAGCGGCCCATCCGACAAACAAAGCCGAGCCAAATTCGTACCTAAAACACAAAAAATAAATGTTTGTGGGTAAGACGGGGGGAAGGGGGGTCACTGGTCAGTCCTACCGGCACATTATTATCTTTCTATAATATATTTTTTATTGTTATAATAATACATATATTATCTTATTCAAATTACTTTGTGTAACTTTATATCATTATTTTAAATATATTTACCTATTAATGAAATTATAATAATATAATAATAATTTGTATAATTATATAATTATTAATAAAGCGTAATCAGCTCCTTTATAAAATCCGAGTCTTGGAATCCGGTGACATCATCCGCAACGGCTGCAGACGACACCGCTGGGGCGAACGAAGTGTGGCCCCCACCGGCCAATTCTATTGTCATTACATTTTCAGATATATCCTACAATTTATATATATATATATACTTTGGGCTGCCACCGGACACGGGTTAACCCTTTACGCTTCTTACAGAGCGACTATGAACAAAAAAAACAAATAATGGAATGCGGTCATAAGCAACATTCTAAACAAAATAACAAAAGAACCCCCCGTACCGAGCGTTGACCGGCGTGTTTGGATTGAAGAAGTCATGGGTGACTTGCGTGGCGTACCACGAAACAGCTATTAATGTACAAAGACCTGAAAAACAAAGAAAGAGCCTTATTATTCTCCGGAGTTTATTAACCCATTAGTGCCAAGTCCATCTTTAGAATTAAAATGAACTTTTTTACTTTACTGTTCCTTAAAGAATGCAAAGAAATATTCATATTTTTAGTCTAGAAACTAGTGTTTAGGTTAAAACCTTTAACTGTTTAAGCGCCAGATGTGGAGCAATATGGCATTGAGTGCTTTAGCGATAATTATTACCCTTTGGGACTTATTTTAACCTGATTTACATGATTTTGCTACTTTTGTAGAGCACCGCGATACACTCTTACACTACAAATCGTTTGCCCTCCTAGGGAAGGAGACAGCAGAATAGACAGAGAGGCAAAGAGGGATTGAGTATCGGGGAGTGACAGCCGCTCCAAAACGAGGTAGAATTGGCCGAAATGTGTTTATTAAATAATAAAGATCACTCGTAATGTCCTCCAAGCCTTCGTTACCTGCCAGCACGAAGAGGACCCCTCCGGACACAGCGATTCTGCTTTTAATAATTGGATTATTGTCTCCGACTTTTGTACATTTCATCCCTACGACACTGATAATCATGCCAATAAAACCTAAGAGCATGGCGACTACCATGAGCGCCCGCGTGGACTGGATGTGACCTGCAAAAAAAAAAAAATAGATACAT
>VKOC01032411.1:0-14422 GCA_009364415.1 Spea multiplicata | reverse complement strand
ATATATATATATATATATGTGTGTGTGTTACCTTTCCATAGGCCTTTAACATATTTTTTAAGAACAAGAAAGATGCAGCGTCTCATATTACCTCAGATATATATTTGGTCTAGGGGCCACTGAAGAAGGGACCTCTAAGTTATCAGATGATTATTACTCTTTATCTTTAATATGTAGGCCATGTAGCATGTATTGCAAATGTTCAAAGTTCCCACATTTAACGTGCAGTTTACTTAAAGGACAGTGTTTTTTACATGTTTTATTAGCTTCTATAAGTTTATTACCTTTTATAAGTTCCTTTATAGTAAATATATATGCCTTTTCCACCCAGCTTCAGTTTTTATTGAAATCATAAAAGGTGCACATCATACCTATTTTAGTAAACACTCGAACCCTAAACATACAATGCTGTGTCTGAGGTGTAAAAAAAGAAGTACATTTAAGTAATTATTGTTTTTTGTTCCCCTTAGGTAAGTGCAGCCATTTTCATTCCTTGATTCTAAGATTGTGATTACTCTGGTAAGTGCTCTTTACAGAGTCATTATAGTCATTCATATATAATTTATTTGCAGTATGCTACATTAAATACATAACTGTTCATCATATTATTGCTTTCATAAACTGCACACAATAAAAAGAATTATAATAAAGCATAATTGGAACAATATTTGGCTGCAATCACTTATTATGGTAAAATATAGCTTTATATACAGTAAAGCATTTCCTGTTTTCCCAATGTGGTTAATATAACTGGTCTTTCAGATGCTTTTTTTGGTGAATACACTTGCTATTGCTTGAGATTTGCATGCTATTTGAGGTATATATATAAACTGTATATATGTATATATATAGCTTTAAAACCTGGACCTAGTGAACACAGAATAAATAGAGCTGTAATCTAAAAATAACCATAATTACTAATTCATGTGTAAATCAGATTGATTTTTACATACTGGTATATTACAATATGACACATATATGTGTATTGTTTTATTTGCATTACTAATTTTGTAATAAATGTAATGAATTGTGATTGCCATGTGACCATGTGTTACTTTCAACACCATCCTAGTTTTTAGTTTCATACAATCAAAATATTTTGATATAAATAAATGGCATTCTAATTCATCTTGGGGATGGCTAGTCATCTATAAAAATGTTGATTTTAAAAGGTTGCTTTTGTTTAATGAACTTTCAATACAGTTGGCTCAGTTAATTGAACAAATTATTGTTTTGCAGTCAGCTAGACTTAATTGACTTGCTGATAGTGCCTCTTTGAAACAGTTCACCTGTTTGCCGGAATACATAAATTACTAATTAAAACGTATAATATACCCATTTCATATATTAATAAATGACAAATGGGTGATTTTCTACAGAAGACCTTGATGTATGATTTATAAAAACTTTACTTTTTTAAGTTCCTCCAAATTGATGGCAAAACTATACCCCCAGATCTACTGTATACCATAGCAGCGGTTACAGATATTAAACATAGTGCTTTTTAGTGTGGTTAATTTATGCCATAATGAAAACCTCAATGTAGATGGTACGATTATTCGGTAAGTACTGTATACGTTTAATCAAATCATTTTACTGATCTTATGTTGTATATTATGTGGCTAACTCATTGGAGTTGCTGCTGACTTAAAAACAAATAACATTGCAACACATAATGAATTATTCATATTGTGATGTCACCCAATTTTATTCACCAAATTATTCAAAATACCATCCAATAAACTGCTTAGTGACTTGCCAAAACCTAGGCTTGTTATATGGGTTTATTCATTATGCCCTGTAGATAAAGCAGCGACGAATCAAGCACCAATTGGTTACAGGATACATTTCCCTGTCAATTATAACCACATATAATCAAATATTTTCATTAAAGACCATACTGTAAATATCTAGTGGGTAACTGAAAACAGATTGCATTATTCGCACTGTACAAAATTATTAGCTTACCTATAATAATTGCATGCTACTTTGGCTTTGCTAAATCTGGTTTAAGGATTTTGGATTTACAGATTGAAACTTTATTTTAGTAAAGCTGAATCACAGGGCATAAACAATCATAAATGGATTAGTTTTGGGAGGCTTATCCTATCCTATTAGGAAAAATAATTTTTCATACCATAAATCATTTAATTACCAAGAAAAGGCACTTGATATGGATCATATCAGTGTACTGTATATTAATTATTTGCTGTGCCTCAATCTGTTGCACAGTTTGAGGTCAAAATAAACGAAAGGGAATTAAAGTAAAGCTAAAGTATTTCAGCCACATTTCATTATTTGTACACTAAAGAATCAGAAGAATGGCATCAGGTTTTTCTAAAGCAATATTATTGAATCAGATTTCTTATTTAGAATTATTTCCTGGAAATATAAAAAAAACATAATATTTAGTCATGGAAAATCCATATTGTATCTAATGTACATTTTCAACACACAAAAGCCATCTATTTTCCCCTAGCAAGAACCATATAGTAATGTAGATCAAGGTTTATACACCACGTATTGGTTATTTATAAATACACACATTACATAGCGTGTTGTGCATCCCCCCTAGAGACAGACCATACTGTCCACTGTTGGAGAAGCAGGGCTAGTTGGGGAGAATGGACCTCCTGCACCACTGTATACTGTATATGTATTTGTGATCATGTAGACAGGTAGATATCATTATATATTTTACTCTGTAGTTAGCAGATATGATGAGTCTCCTCTCATCCTTTTTATGCTAGACACTGCCCTAAGCCTAACCTAGACCTCATAAACTTCCTTTGTCGCTACTACTACACAGTGCCACCCCCAATCCCCATGCTATAACATGTCCATACTATGAAAACAACATGTTGGAAGGCAAGAAAAAAATGTCCCATACAGATATACTTCAAGAACTCCTTTGATGGCAGCCCTGTTGACCATACTCATTGGCGGTTTGTCATGTCTCCATCATTAATTAGTGGGAATAAGTGACATTGTGTGGATCTTCTTGAACAATCTGCATTTATATGACAGATAAAAATATTTTATGTAGGAGGAGAAACATAATACCAAGTATGTATTTGTGATACAATTTAAGAATAATTGCTAGCAAAAAAAAATATTTGGTATAGTGAAAGCTTTGTTGAAAAACCTAGGCCCTACCAATGGAATGCAAATTAAAGAATGATTTGCTTATAGTCCTGGGATTAAAAATGGGCCTTTCACCTGTAAAGCTTTTAGTATCAGTACATACATTCATCAAACTACTTGTGGCTTGTGACTTTTGTTTTTCAATTAGTTTAATCATTTTACATGAATGAAAGAACCAGATTAAATGGTATGTTGAGAAAATATACCATTCCCGCTCCCGTTAACCCCTGCGATGCTGCGTAGATAAGGTAGGCTAGATGGGGAAGGGATTGATGGTGATTAGTAAACAAAGACAAACATAAAGATTCTTCTTTTTGTGCGTCTTCATCTTCGTATACAGTTTGCCGCCGCCATGTTCATATGTTCGGTAGGTTCGTCGTCAGGAGTTAAAGACTTTTAACTCTAGGAGCAGGGAGACAGGCCAAGTTCCCCATCAGGAGTTAAAAGGCCGTGCCAGCGACTGTATTGGTCGCCTGCAGGGGCCTCCTCTGGCATCAACCAATTGATGCATCGTTCGTATGGACCTTTAACTCTTGGAGCGGGGAGACCACTGGTCTCCCCCGGCCATGTTGCGGCACCAGGATTTTAAAAGTCTGTACATGTGACTCTTTGGTTGCCAGCAGGGGGCTTGTCTGCCATCAACCAATGCAGGTGCACTTCATTGGTTGATGACAGAGGAAGCCCCTGCCAGCGACCAATAGAGTTGCTCGTACAGACCTTTAAAATCCTGGCGCCAAAGCTGCTGCATAGTGCGTAGCATGTTAACCCCGTATTAACCCCTTCTACTAAAAAAAACGGCAAAAAAAGAAGAATGTACATGAATATTCGCCCGGACCAAACACAGAAACGGGTGAATATTCGTGGAATAGGAAAACATTTTCCCCACAAAAACGAACACTAAGACAAACACAAAGAGTTGGCCAGCACACAAGTTTAGTAAGAATAATACTGTTGCTGGGTCAGATACTTAATTGCACAGAACATTTTTTATAAAATATATTGCAGGTATATGTAATTTTAATGCAATGACTTTTACACAGCCAAACACTGCATTCTACTGGATATTTGAAATATAAATCTGATCAATATACTAAAGAAGTTTCTTGGCCATATGCATTGTAAAAGTACAACACTGTAACCATAAAAAATAAATATTTCAGCCTTACAAGATAACCTAAAATATATATGTAAGGAGCCAAATAAACTGCTAACCTAAGTCACCAGAGAGGATGTAGAGATAAATTGCTATATTTTGAGCACTTTTGAATTCACAACAGTGCAGTTTTTCTATATATTGACTATTAAATGAGGCCAGAGAGTATATACGTCTCCGATATGATTATGTAGGCATTTTCCATTGACTGCAGTTCAATAACAGCAGGACATTAAGATGAGATTATGAGCATTTCTGCATGATTTCACTGAAAAGCATAAAATGTTAAAGCTTTGTTTGTAATTAAAGATGTGAAATATAGCATCTAAGATAGATCCTGTTGGGACTAACTCATAATATTACTGAAACACATTTAGGCAAACTGCATCAAATACGTTTAATTAATACAGTCTGCCTAAACACCCACCAAGTTGATTGTACATCAGCTACAAATGCCTCAATTAAAACCAAAATTATGCAATCACATACCGTATAGTAATTTGGAATTAAATGAATGTGACTTCTTGCTCTATTAGACATGTTTTGAAGCCTGATGATATATTCTGTAATCTAAACACTGTAAATTATTTTTCTTGCTAGTCATTGATTACTGCCAAGGACTATTATGAGTGGAAAAAGGAAGCCTATTTTATAATTACGGTGGCAAGAAAAAGTAAATGAACCCTTTGGAATTACGTGGTATTCTGCATTCATTGTTCATACAATTGGTCATCTCATCTAAGTCAATGTAAATAATGTGATTAAGCTTTAAAAAAAGTAAGTGAACCATTGGATTTTATAACAGGTCAACCTCCTTTGGCAGCCTAAAACAATCACTTCCAGTAGCTGCAGATCAGACTAAGGAGGACCATTTTTTCCTTGCAGAACTACTTAAGCTTAGACATATTCTAAGGTTGGCTGGTGTGAACGGTCATTCTACAACATCTTTAATGAGTTAAGGTCTGGGCTCTGACTGGGCAACTCTAAAAGGCGGATTTTCTTTTTTTTAAGCCATTCTGAAGCAGCCTTACTTTAATATTTCGGGTCATTACCCTGCTGCATCACCCAACATCGCAGATGTTCAGCTGTCTGACATTAGCCTGTATGATACCTTGATAAACTTGGAAAGTCATTGTCCCCTTGATGATGGCATGCTGTCAGGACCCGAAGCAGCAGAGCAGCACCATATGATGATGCTCCCTCCACCGTACATCACTGTGATGACGTATTCATGATGGTATGCAGTGCCCTTTTATGGCATATGTAGTGCTGCGTGTTCCTGAACTTTTCAACCTTAGATTCATCAGTCCACAAAACATTGTTCCAGTAGCTTTGTGGAGTGTCAAAGTGCTCTTTGGCAAACTTCAGGGACAGAGATTTTAACCAGTTCCAACTCTTTGAGATGGACGATTGTAACCCTTTTCAGCTATATGCAAATCCTATAAAATGTGTAGGTTTCTTTTTTGTGAGGCATTGTTCCCACCAGCAGATGCTTCTAGAGAATACCATACTAACAGTATGTCAAAGTAGCTCTAAAACACATGTCCAATCCCATTTCATTGGTTGGACTCAAGGTTTGCTCTCCTGGCTCCAATTAGTTTTTGTGATTAGCCTAGGGATTCACATAGTTTTTCCTAGCCACACTGTGAACAATAATACATTTTTAACATCTTATATAAATTTACTTCTGCAGTCCTTTTTTATTGAAGTTAGTGGTGGTGCTACAATTTAAGTAGATTAAGAAGCAATTGAGGTCCCCTACATGGTCAGGGGGCCCATGGAGCCCTTATACTGTAGCATTGTTAGTATGTTCACCTAGACCTTAACCAGCTTCAGAATAGAAGTTGTCAACAGCACTTTTTTGATCATTTGGGCAGATAAGACCCGAGGAGAGGTTATGGAGAAGAGAAGGAAAATAAAAAGCAGAACTGAGGAAAGTGGTGAAGATCTGAGGAAAATGAAGGAGAACAGAGCTGAAGGAGAGTGGGGCTGTGTTGTATGTTGTTTAAGAAAGAGTGGAGCAGAGCCAGGGAGAATGAGCACAGCTGACACAAGCCCTCAGTGTATATTAGTAGAGCAGACTTAGTAGACCAACATAAGCAGACGGTATTGTCCTATTTTTTTGCTTAGGCCCTTCAAAAACCCTAAGCCATCTCTTAGTATAGTAAAAACACTCAGTTTGAATCAGTCCCTTTTCCTTGTGAGGGCAACAAATAGTTACTCTGACTCATATCCTGCAATAATAATACATTTCATTTATAACCGAAAGCACAAAGACAATCAACGACTATATAGAGTTCAACTATCTTAAAAGCTGTATGTGTCCTGCTGCTATTGTATATCACATCATATTTATTCAATGCACTTTTATTGACTTCTATTTTTGTGTTTGGGAGAAAGAGGCAAGTTCTTATGGGCATTTGTACGAATATAGCAAGCACATTGCTTGAGGTTAATGGCCATAACCTTCAGATACATGCTTTATGGTAGTATGCTACAGTGAGCAGGACTGATGTAGGCAATAATAATACTAAAATGCACAGCAATATGATTTTAGATGGTCTTTAGGTCTGGCTGCTCAGTGTTCCTTGTACAAAATCAATACAACTTGGAGATGACACTCTGTTATTTTCTAATTGACATTCAACAGGGATTCTTTGTCATGATTTGCTTTCCTTAATTTATACATACCAATCCATGGGGAATTTAAATCACACATTTGCACTTGAAGTTTGACATATCTCTTCCAACACAGAATAATCCTAGTGATTCTATAGAAATGAAACAGGTCTGTATTTATTTTGCTAAACTATGTATCATCTTTTTTTACAATTATTTCATTGGTGCAGAAGCCTGATTATAGTCTCTTCATTCTGAATTATGAATGTATGTTCTGAAAAAGGTTTTTATTGTTTTTATTTTTGTGTGATACTTATCCTGCACAATGAAAAAAAATTATGTCAAGCAACTACCTAGTCTTACATTAGCCTGTTTTCAGACAGCAAATTTCATATACCTTTGGTTCAGGCAGAATGAATTGCCAAAGAAAATATCTGTTTTGCTGTGTACTATAGTACTGTCTGTGCCCCTGCACTCTCCCTCTCTCCATCTGCCCCCACCTGCTCACTTCCCTTCTGTAGCTGTTTTCTGGTCTCCTGTGATCTCTCTCGGCAGATACAGTGACTATACTAGGAGGAAAGAGGTCAGAGGAAAAATGGGAGGGGCACGTAGTGTACACACTCAGGGCCTGCAATAGAAGCTGCCCTAAATTATAATATAATCTTTGCTTGTCTGTAGAGGCAAATTATTGCTTGCATTTTCTTACAGGTACTGAAATAGTTAATTGTCATTTGCATATCAATTATGCTCTCTCTCTGAGATTTTTACTTTTATTTACTGTAATAAAGTTTTACTTAATATAAGGAAGCTTGAGGTCCACAGAACCCGTGAGATTTATACTTTTATTTATTATAATAAAGTCTTACTTAATGTAAGGCAGATTTACTTTACTGAGGAGGTGGTGAATATGTTAAACAGCCTCTTAGCAGAAGCAACTTAAGGTCCACAAAACCCCTGTGATTTTTGATTTTCCTCATCTTTGCACCTCTCTATTATAATAAAATTGGTGTTTTGGTTGAGATTTTGTTATTATTAAAAATTTAGTTTTAGAGTGATTCAGTATAGATATCTCCCGCATTGCAATGGTTATTAGATTTTTTGTACTCTGAATGCTTAACACTGTACCCACTTTGAACCTTAACCACATTTTCTGGGAAAGCTGCCACAAATGCTAATAATAACTTGTTTAAGCCAGCCTAACTTCATAAAAAGGTCCCTCCTCGTTTTTTGGAAATTCAGACAAACACACAAAACAGGCAATTTTCGTTTAAAAAACCATGTTTGTACGAATCTGAATACTCAAGTCTAGTTGTCAGTAATTTCACGATGAACAATGTGTATTCATTTGCAACCGAGTAACATGTAGAGAGATAACAAAATATTACAACCAGTTACATGACATTTTCATGTACATATCATGTCTTTAATATTACAGCCATGTAGCTATATACAATATCAGCTTTATTAGTAGTGCCGAGGGTATATATATATATTCTAGCCATAGCTACGCCGAGGTCCTCATTTGTCAAGGAGGGCAACTTATTGTCAAATAATAATTTAGTGACTAGAGAGAGCACTTTTGGAGTAAACTTAGCTATTTGACAACCATACAATGTTCCATACTTTGTCTCAAACAGGGTTATTATTGTATATGAGTCCTATGTTAGCATTTAACATTTGCAATAAATTAACAATACACAGGTTGAATAAGATTAATATAGGGAGCTCTAGCTTTTGTCATAATGGTAACATTGAGACATAATATCCACTTTTGATTCAAATAAATTATCTATGACGCCGCATTGTTTAAAAGTCAGGCTCTTTATGTACAAATTAGCTAAAGCTGTTTATGATGAAATAATATCAAGTTCAAAGGAACATAAAATCACTTTTTGTTTGTTATTAGTCTCTAAGCAACAATCTACCAATTTACTTTTGCAGATGCATTTTAAACTTCACACTGGAGACATACAACAGGGCTTATATGATCACTATAGCAATTATAATAAAGTGCTACAATTTGATAAAAGAAATTCCTTAAACAGCAATCACTATTTATAACTAAACTAGTTTAAATATTTAAAACATAAACTGAATACTATTATATTTCTTGAATATCGTAAATGGAAATCACCTGTAAAGCATATCCTGCTTCCCATTGTCTCATCTGCTTGGTGGAGTTATAGTGATGTAATGCAAGTCTGATTTTTATATACTAACAATAATATAAATGAGGTCATGCTCCTTATCAAATGCCAGATGCCCAACTTTCTTACAAAACTAAACTAACAGTATTAATGATTTAAATACAGTGAGAAGAAAGAAATGTGCTATAAGTCTGAGTCTGCTCTATATAACCAATGATTTGTTTCAAATCAGCTCCAAAATATAAACTAATTCCTAAGTTGAGCACTAAGTTAGTTGTGGTGTAATGTATTGATCTCAGGCCTTGTCTCAAACTTAACCAGTAAGGCTACCTTGCATGGTTTAAAGATATGACTTTAATCTTTTGACAGTCTCTACAAATATAAGACTACATAGTTATAACAACAGATTTACGGCCTATTAATACATTGAACAACAATATTGAACTTTGAAAATATAAGTGATCTCATTGAGGTGCAATGTTTGCTTTGATCTGTTTATACAAGTATTGTTTTGTGGATTTGTGCACTTTGAATGAAAAAATGCTTTAACCAACTTTCTTAGACTTCAACATATCAGGACATAGGATTTATATAGTCAACTTCATGTCAATGACAGGATGATTCTGACTATAATTCCCAGAATGTTTACATGTGGTTAAACAATAAGGAAAAAAACAAAAGGATAAATACCGGTACACAGTTTTAGGATTATTTTTTTTTTACTATTTAACTACTATATGGATATAAAGCTTTATTTATATAAGAAGCCCACTACATTCCTGATGAAAACATTTCATGGTTTGAATAAGTAAGGTCTCATTTATGCAATCAGAGGCCTCTGGGGAGACTGCATTTCAGACCTCTTTATTTTTTCATATTATTTATTTATTTATTTATTTAGTGCTAACATATCCTGCAGGGGTGTACAACTAATGAGGACCCTGTCTGTGAGCTTGGTATCTAGCACTTTCATACAGAGTTCCTGGCAAGTTATTTGTCTTTATAAACTATGGTGGCTTACATCACCTGTGATATCTACCATACATCAGGATCAGTTGTAATCCAGTTTAAGAGTACTTGAGAGGGGGTAACAATGTGGCATATACTAACTTACTGTATATACATAAACATATTTTTGTATGGGAGTTTTACATACACAAACACAAAGGATTTTAAAATAATTACCTCTGTAGAGAGAATTACGCAGGCATTTTATAACTCATAGTAACTAAGCAATTTATTGCTCAGAAATCAGTATATATTTTTATTGTATCTTTTGATATTAATGCACTTCAGGCAGTGAGCCAAATTGAGATGAGTATATGTTTTGTAATATTTTCATATGTTTCATTTCCATGCTATCAAATGCCTCAGGGAAACTTAATACTCTTACTCCAATGGTAAAAATATTGCTGTCCTAGACATATAATACTAATAATGCATATAATTATTTAACAAGTGGTACCAAAAACTGTATTTTTATATTATAACCATGATTTTCAATCCCGCTAAAACAACATGTCTAACATCCTGCACAATAGAACCATTTGGTAGAAAAGTACAAAAAATAAAGGAATAGTTTCCATAATAAGCATTTAATGCAAAAATTTAAATATTGCTGGAAACAATAGTGTTCTGAATTAATAAAGTTTAGTTCTGAATGGCATTATATACAAACTAGTCCCATAAGTATATATATGAGTTTTTACGGCAATACAGTATAATACTCTACACAGTATGTTTTTAATTGCACCAAAATGGTCAACATAATAGAAGTGGATGAGCAGAACAAGCCAACTCAGACTCACCCACAACATAAGCAAGTGTACATGTGGACATTCATGGGGCTATGGACTTAAGCCAGATCAATGCCATTTTGCTTTAATTTTTGCTCATCATACCGTATCTTTGTGTATTATATCACCACATTGCCATTTCATTGTAAATGCATTCAACATGCATTCTGTGTCTGTTCAGTGAATTATATATCTAATGCCTCTCACCTTTCTTTCTATCCACTTAATTCCGTTATATGTCCACCTCTTTAGTATGTTAACATTGCTTTCCTCTATTTGATTGTAATTTACTGTCTCTTTAGAGTTTACATAATTAAATGTAATTATCTGTCAGGTTTTTAAAAAAATTACTTAAGATTCACACATATTGACCTAAAACACTATTTTTTTAAAATACTATTTTTTTAAAATACTATTATATACATACTACATACTTACATGTATATTGATTGAGAGTATGGACAACAGTGATTTTGATGACACAGGATATGTAAATGGTGCCTGTGCACAACAAGAAATTTCGCTTGACTATAAATTAATTAGAATATAAATAGTGTTTTAAAATCCCATTACTAAAATCAATACAACGTAAATATAAACTATTTCATTATGCGTAACCAATCTATTAGGCCAATGTGTTAATCAGTCTAGAATGGCATTTCCTTATTTATTGCAACTAATTTATAAGTGCACAGAAGTACATCAAACTTTGTTTTCTATTTAGAAAACAATTTGCAATGTGCTAAAGTTACCACATTCATACCAATAAACTGAATCAATCAGACAAAATATGACTGAATATTGTTTCCGTAAAAAAAATCTGCACTTTTTATATTTGTAGTATAATCTCCTTACTTTACATGAGCATAAAGTTGGCTCAGTCAGTAAAGGTAATTGCTCATAAATGGATCAACGCCTAAAAATAAATAATTTAGAAGCCTCACTTTCGCTAAGGGTTTCTACCAAAGGCCAATATGCTGTTTTAAATCCTAGTTTTACTAACCAGTTAAAATTGGGGTTTTATATGTATCCACACTGAAGAGGTGGCCTACACTCATGGGCAGCTCTAATTCACAACAGGATATCTCTATGATTTAATAATTTTTCCAATAATACAATTCAACAAATAAGCCTAGCTTTGCAAATCTGTAGCCTTTGGGGGCTTGAATTGGTTAAATTCAGATACAACCTTTTCCTCTGCATAGTATGGGTTACCACAACATTTTGCATGCTCACCTAGATATGTAAAGCATTAAAACAGATACTGCTGTAAATATCTGTAATAGACATGTGTACATGGGCCAAAATTCTGACAAATTGTTGTTTAATTTTGGCCAATTTGTTTTTGGGCAATTGAATTTGTTTCCTGGCCGTTGAACTGGGGGCAATATGGTAGGGCTTGCAGTTACTTCCTCTCCCCAGATTGGAGGATAGGAGTGATTACTACACCAAAAGTGGAGAATTTACCAAAATTTGGTAAATGAGCATTTCGTACGAATCCTAATGCGCAAGTCTAACCTCTAATAACATGGCCCTTGTAAAACCAGTAGCCGAAGAAGAGAACCCAAGTAAGATTGTTTTAAATAGCAACAAATACGATATCCCTGTGATACCATAAAACTGTACAAAGAACAGAGAGTTTGTTTTCTATACATTTCAAATAATGCATACCTTCCTAACATTGCAGGTGTCCAAACTGGGATGGGGTGGCAAACAGTGTGGGAGAGATGCCCTGAAGTGGACAGAGAACTGGAAGAACTTGCAACTCTTGTGTGGCAAGGTGGTCACATGGGAGATACAATGGAGGTCTCACAGACCTTCCATTCATTTTACAGCTCCTTGGGCTGATCAGGGAAGATCAGGACACCCTCTGCAAAAGTTGTATGGTGGGACACTACCCAGGACAAGAGGACAGTGACCACTGTCATGATAGTCCTGCAAAAACATTGATTGTTGGTATGATAATGCAGATGATAGGTGTACCTTGCCCTGCCAGGGGGACTCACATCCCTGTCCTTCCAAGGCCAAGTTACTCAGTCTGAGACAACCACTCTGAACAACCTGGCTTGGGAGGAACTGGGATTTTAGGCCTTTGGCGCCAGAATTTGAATTTTAAACGTCTGTAAGAGCGACTATTGGTTACCATCAGGAGGCTCCTCTGGCATAAACCAATGAAGGGCAGCTGTTTTTCATTGGTTGATGTCAGAGAAGCTCCCTGCTGGCTACCAATAGAGCCACTCTTATGGACCTTTAACTCCTGATGCCAAAACTTGGCCTGGGGAAACCGTTGGCTTCCACGCCAGGAGTTATAAGTCCCTAAGAGCGACACTATTGGTCGCTGGCAGGGGCCTCCTTTGTCATCAACCAATGAAGGGCAGCTTCTTTTCATTGGCTTATGCCAGGCAAGCCCCCTGGTAGGGTCCAGTAGATGTGCTCTTGAACTACTCAGACCGTTAACTCCTCACACCGTTAACTCCTCACACCAATGCCATTAGTCTCCCCAGGCCAAGTTGCTCTGAGCTGCACCGTGCCCTGCCTTTTGCCAGGGGGACTCAAATCCCCGTTCCTCAGAGGCCAAGTTGCTCAAAGCTGTTTTCTCTGACTCAGAAAACCTCTCTGAGCAACTTGACTTGGGAGAAACTGGGGATTTAGTCCCCCAAGCAAAGGGCAGGGCAAGGTACACTTTGGAGAAACTTGGCCTGGGGAGATGAATGGCTTCAGTGCCAGGATTTAAATTTGTGAGCTATTTGTGAATGCAGTGCATTGCAGTAATGGGTTAATTATAGTCTATCATGTTATGTCATATGCTGCTAGAAGTACATCTATGCAGAGAAAACTAATGCACAAGTTAGGAAAAATCCCTTATATAATTAACAAGATATAGGAAGAAATTCTGTTTGATGTAGACACCAAAGGAAGCCATTAATATTTCTGTACAATGAGATACTTTATGCATCAAATAGAAAACCATACAATGCTTGTTATACAGTCTTTTTTATGAGCGGTCAAAAACAGGAAATGAAATTCAAAGTCTGGTTCGGAAATCTCAGTGGTACACCCTTACATCCTTTTTGATTTTAGCTTGGTTTTATGTGCATGCAGAAGTTTGAATGTAGCAAATAAGGTTATGTTTTTAGTATTTCAAAACAGCAGGAGAAAGGAAATCATGTTGAATTTGTTAAATGTGAATGAGACACATGCATGACCCATACAGGCAATATTTCAAGGAAAATATACAGAAAAAGCCAATTATCTGGACACCATAGTCTGTTCAGCCCCAGCTGCACTTTAGACAACTCATTATAACTAATCTAGCCTGAGCAGGTAATTATTCCATATAATACTGCTCAAAATTAATGTGAATGGCTTATCACTCCATCTTCCTACCAACATTTAATTAAAGTACCGTATTTATCGGCGTATAACACGCACTGGTGTATAACACACATCCCCATTTTAACAAGGAAATTTGAGTAAGAAAAAATAATTTTAACTTGGAAGCTATGAACACAGTAAGACACACACAGTAAGACACACACACACTCAGACACACACAGTAAGAC
>VKOC01032409.1:0-14074 GCA_009364415.1 Spea multiplicata | reverse complement strand
CACTAAATTACATACTATACAATCCTCTAAAAAAAAAAAAAAAACACCCTAAAATAATTATACAGGTTCCTTCACCTGGAAGGGGAAAAAAAAGAAAATTGTGAACAGACTTGTTAACAGTGCACAATGCCAGGCAGCAGCTGCAAAGGCCAATACAATATTGGCATGTATAAAACGGGTTATTGATTCATGGGAGGAGGATATCATCCAAAGCCATTTTTGGGGGGGGGTCCAGAAAAATTTAAACAAAATGGTGTGGAATACCTTCTTTTACAATGATACATATCTTTTTGACATGGCATTCAAACATTAAGACCTTAATGAAAGATGCAATGTGTCCACATCCGCCTGGCAAATCTGATTGGCCAATTTTGATCGCTCTCTCCGTCCAATTCATGGAGAAGGATTAGAGAGCTTTTGTTTTTTGTGTTGATGGGTTCTTCATTTATTTTGTTGCATTTGAGGAAAAGGGGGGGGTTACCCGTTATATTGTATAGTTGAAATGTTCTTAATACATACAGACCTTGCTCCATTTGCAACAAAAAATAGTTTTTAAAAAGCAAATTTAGTTTATTATTTATTGAATAAGGTGTACTTTTATTTCAGGCATGATACTTATATATACATACTGCATTTCATGTTCACAGTGTAACAGTAACATTTTACATTTGTAAAGCTACTCCACTCCACATTTTTTTCCTCAATTTTTTTTGATGGATTCAAAATGTCTGGACACTTTACATCCCTAATCTGGAATAAGCTATTTAGTGTATTACTTAGAAAGGGTATTTTCAACCCCCTAATGGAGCTCAGATCAGCAATACCCTGTCCTTCTCTACCAGTTGGTTCATCTTATAGTCCATTTCATATAGTTAATTTTATGCTCCACCCCTGGATAAAGAGCTTGTATGAATAAAAATTTAGTAATCTTATATAAACAATATACCGGCTGAATACTTCACACAATGTAAGATCATCATATGTCCGGCTGCCAGTTGCAAATTAAACATTGCACATGTATTGCACTTAAAGTCAGCTCGAAGGCGATTGTGAACATTACTACAGCTCGCTGTGATATAATCAAGGACATTGTTACAACAGTCGCATATCACAATATGCCAAGCCCCCAAAATGTAGATTCACTGTGCATGTGTGAAGATGTTTTTTCCTACATTTTTTTTTAATGTTTATAGAGCAAATTGATCGTTTTAGACTCCAGAAAAAGCTAATGTGCATGTACATGAAAAGAAGAGCGTAACTTAAATTTCTGACATAGCAGTGAATGAACAATATGTTGTCACTTCATTTTTGTGACTTATTTCTCCAGGGTCACAGAAAAGTGAATACCTGGACTGTTCAAGGGTCCTGAGGACCATAGAAACACAACAGGATTATAATAATGACTGTAGTTTTTTTCCTTACCCTCGGTCTCTTCATCAGCCCAATTAGATTGTCTGTACAGAAAAAAAAAAAGTTTATTACTACACAGAGTAATGCATTTTAGGAATTTTAACTGCTTTATGTTTCTTGCTTACACTCTAAGACTTTCTTCATACCTGGATCTTTCAAGATGACATTCATTACTACCTCGCGGGTGTTGACCACTGTGCACAGGCTGCGGTGGATCCACTCTACAACGAGGTGCAATCAGCCAACATGTTGACAGCGAGAAACGTTCCAGTTCAGAGGGAGAGATCAGATAAAATCCTAAAGAGTGGGCATAAAAAAAATACATAATGTAATAGGAATTCAATATGTACACGGGCCTTCCTTAAGGAAAATCATGTTTGGAACAGTAGTATCAGATGAAAAATGAGAATGGGTTATTGTCAATAATCCAGCTGTACAATCATTAAAGTCCATTGTAGAACAGACTTAATTGTCGTTGCCACAAAGAATCAGCTCAGTGTATTCTTTAGGCAGGAAAAGCAACAGAGAATATCACCAGAATGGCACACTCTAGGTTTGCAGGTAAAGGTAATAGAAGACCAAGTGCTTGCTTAACATCACTCTATATAGCACTGTATTTTTTTTGCATGGAACTTCCCCTTTAAAATGGCCAGAGTAAAAGGGTGGGTTTTTTTGGCAGTAATTAAACGGTTTGATTGAATACAGTTTCAAAGCCTAGTCAATGTTTTTTGGAAATTGTATTTAGAGATAGGAGGCAGAACATACCAGAGCACGTGGTCACACAGAGTAGGGTCATGAAAAGAGCATGTGGGGGGGGGGGTTGAATAGAGACTTAGCAGGTAGTGCTCACAAAACCTACACACTCACCTTGTCCTTGTTTTGTGAAGACACAAGATGCAATGCCACTCACATCCTCTTTGCGAATGCAGTCGTATCGGACCTGTGGCTTCAGATGGGGCAGAGATACCACCTGTATGTCACCAAGGTTTGTAAGCACAGTCAAGTGGTTCTCTGTGTGATCCTCTGCTCGAGAGCTACTAAAAGTGCATACTGCTGCTTTACGCACTCGGCACCCTTCTGTAGCAGTCAATTTCAGCTTCAATTTGCTGCTTACTTTTGGCAGTGTGAAGATCTGTGGACATGATTAAATATGAGGCCCGGGTCTACCATCTCTCAATTTGATGAACTAGCTCACAGGTCCTTTATCCTACCTTGAACTGTTCTTCAGACAAGACCAGCAGCTGGTGGCTGCCCTGCATATCTGGGCTCTTTGAGAGGTCATGAGCTGCTTCCAATGGCTCTGGAAGAGGAACACTGTGACCATCCAGAATAAGAATACCAACCACTGGTGCCCGATGCATAAGTTGGATCTCTTTGACTGAAAGCAAAATAATGTGAAAATTAAATAAATTAAATAATCGCACAGAAGAAACCATAGAATAAGAGAACAGAATATTCACCATGCACACACATAACATAATAACACACATAATAAATT
Source organism: Spea multiplicata (assembly GCA_009364415.1). Taxonomy (NCBI): domain Eukaryota; kingdom Metazoa; phylum Chordata; class Amphibia; order Anura; family Pelobatidae; genus Spea; species Spea multiplicata. The sequence goes on along the minus strand of VKOC01032409.1, from coordinate 11,166 downwards.
CAGTCAACATCACCTCACCCTGTGCTGCAGACACAACTTCTTCCATCCGACGTTCTGTAGGAGGCACCCGCAGAGAAAACGCGTACACCGTGCCACCATTTGTGCCTGCCCACAGAGAAGGACAGTGTCTGGAGCCTGACAAAAATACAACGGCAATAAGTTAGTATAAGCCTAAAGATTAAAGCTCAGATGTAATAACTCCCACTATAGGAAGAACAGATACACAATACGAACAAAAGTACTGCAGCACCGGACCATTACACCAAACAGGGACTTTTACGACAATGCATTCTACATTACATAGACATTAATATGTAGTGTCCACACCCCACACACACACACACACACACTACTTTAACAGCTTCCACTAGATTTCGGAGGGTTTCTGTGGGAATTTTTGCCAGTAAAGCATTTATGAGGTTGCTGCTGTCACTTAGTTAACTTTGGAATATCTAACAGGTATGAAGTTTCATAAGTTTTATTGCAGTTTATAAGATTTATTGAAGTTTATAAGATTTATTGCAAACATTGCATCCTTTCACAGTACCATCCTTGAATTCACTGAGCTTTTTAGAACGACCCATTTCTTTCCCCACAAATGTTTGTAAATGCCAACTGCATGGCTAAGTGCTGGATTTTATACACCCGTGATAATGGTCTGATTGAAACCCAAATTCAATAATTAGGACGTGACCATATAGTGTATTTATCAGTGCACATGTAATATTGTTAGGGCAAGTTGTGGGTTACTCATAATGTTCTACCTATGTAAAGTCATATAGCAATAAATTAGCAAAATGAGAACTAAAACAGTTTTACAATGAGAAATAGGCATACTTTCAGTCCCAAGTCAATATAACTCACTGTCTCGCAGGAAGGTGTCTGCAAAGTACAGAGTGCGGACAAATCCAGTAAAGGAATCCTCTGCTGAGCGAGCCTCAATCCTTCTCTGCACAGGTGCCAATTCCATGTCCTGCAGGGCTTCCTGTTCAAAGCGGGCATTAGCCTCCTGCACCTGAGATAATCCAGGGACATTGGGGCATCAGTAACTAAAACCTCCGGTAGAAACAACTTACAACACATGGAATAAAATTATGAAATTTCCGAGATGAAAAACAATGCACCAAACCAGTAGACTGGAACTCTAAAATAATTTCATTTTATTAATGGTCGGCGACCAGTGGAAACCATTGAGTAAATGAGATTTTATGAGGAAGCTAAGCTGCAACAAAACACGTAGTGCCCAACTCAGAAACGTTCTCACTTTGCTGTCAGTCCCTGCTCTTCGTTTGTTAACCTGGCTTCTTCGGATGCGACGGAAGGACTGACGCAGAGATTTCTTTAGTGACTTTACTCGTGATAGGGGCCCCTCCAATGCCAGCTGATCGCTGGCATGCAGTGTGCACCTGCAGAAAAAAAAGTACAATGCAAGTGTTAATGAATACAGAAAGCAAAAAAATGATTGAGGACTGCTGTAAAATGCCTTCCAGAATACACAGAGGTGCCTAGCTTAAGTAGTGGATAATGCAGTCTATAGAAGCTCAACAAGAAGAAGTTTAGTAAGAATGTAGAGGCGATTGTGCGTAGAAAACAATTGATTAAAATACGCTTAGACAGAAGTTCAGGTATTACTGCGATACTTAGGGCTTGCCATTTACCATATATCATTTTAGGTCAATATACGGCTTAATAAATGATTGCTGTACTTGAGGCAGACACCTACTTGACCATCACTTGGCGTTTCTGCTGATAGTCATAAAGGCCAAAGCCATGACTGGTGCCAAAAGCAAGCAGTCTCCACTCTGAGTGCAGCGCTAGCGATGTCACGACAGCAGGCGGCTGGCACTGCACCAAACAGAATGGCTGAAATCCCGGAGGAAAACGGATGGAGTCCGTACGGGCGCGTAGCTGCTCATGGCCTTTCCAACGATAACCTTCTTGCTCCTGTAAAAGATTCACTACGGTGTTCTCAACCACTTGTTCTGCAGCCTCATCGTTCAACTCTAGAACTAGAACCTGTAGTGGACGAAAAAATAGAAAATATGCTACAAATACTGAGGGGGAAAAGATTCGTATAGCCTTGAGGGCCAGTGCAAAACATGTCTCAGCCCTTCAAACTTTGGAATGAAGATGTCTCAACCACTCATGCTGAGGAGGTGTTTATTATCTAGATCATAATCCCCCGCAAGCATTGCAGAGTTACAAACTGCTTGACTGGTAAAGAGGTAATCCCAATATTTAATCCTCACCTGCCCAGCAGTCCCAGCAACAGACAGGTAGCCACTGTATTTACACAAGTAAAGCTTCTGTACTCCAAGACGGGGGTCATCACTGTATGGGTCAAACGAGCCAACCTTGACAAGCACGATAAGATTTGAGAGAAGACTTTCAAACAATGCCACAAGATCAAAAAAGGCATACAGAAGTAAAAGGTAGAAAAAATAAAATAAAAAAAAAAAAAAAAAAAAAGATACTGGAGAGGAGCATACGAAAGCATGGCACATATGTCATAAAATAAAACCTACTCAAAAGGACGATAACTATAAGTTTTTGGGGTTTTTTTGGTATTACATTAGAATTTGATGGGAAAATAAAGTCACTTACTTTTCTAAGTGGGGGCCACTCTTCCTCTCCATGAGGGTTGAGGTTATCATTATGGTCAGAATCTGTTTGAAAGACCCCCACTGTGCTCATCTTATACATCAGCTGCAGACACACACCAGACGCATCCCAGAACCGCACAGTGCCGTCTTCGTGCCTAATTAAGTTGTTTAACAATGAATGAAAAATAATGTAGCTCTACATTAATGTAGAGTTATCCTATCCCACTTTGGAATTTGTTTTTGTAGACCAGTTATAGGATATTTAACATTGTCCCCTCCCCAACACACACACCATTTCTACTACATAAACCTTTCATCAAGCTCACACACACACGCACACACACACACACACACAATGCCTTCTTTTTACACACCCCATGCCATCATGGAGTAACTAAACCACACAAACCATTCTATAGATCTGATATGGGCACCAAATATTTTGCTTTCCTTAGCTGAAGACCTTTTACATACTTCCGTTTCTTACTAACCAGCCTTGATCTAATAAAGCAAATCAATGCACCCATTACCACCCCATTAAAGTGTACATGTATGCATACATCTCTTTGTATGACCATAAAAATGGAAATTTTTTACTCACCGTAAATTCCTTTTTCCTTAATACAGTGGCAGTACAATCGGGTAAAGCCTTCTTCCTGGACAAGAAGACCGCTACAGCAAAGAAAGGGTTAATAGAGCGTAGCCCTCCCCCTTTACCCATAAAGCCAGGCTTACCCGGAACGAGTCAGTAAATAACAAGAACACCAAAACTGAATGCAAAAAATAATTTATTAAGGGAGGGAAATCCGTACTGCCACTGTATTAAGGAAAAAGGAATTTACGGTGAGTAAAAAATTTCCATTTTTCCTGCCATACAGTGGCAGTACAATCGGGATGTACCAAGATCCCTAAAGAACGGGAGGGCAACCAACTCCTAGGTAACAACCGCCTGGAGCACCTTACGCCCGAAATCCGCTGCAGAGGATGAGAAGACGTCTAGCCGGTAGTGACGAACAAAGGTATTGAACGATGACCACGTAGCTGCTCTGCAAATATCTTCCGGTGAAGCAGAAGCCTTCTCAGCCCATGAAGCAGACACAGCCCTGGTGGAGTGGGCCGTGATAGGAGACAACAGAGGAACGTCAGAGACTTGATAGCCCATACGAATAGTACCCGTGATCCACCTTGCTAGGGAAGCTTTTGAGGCAGCCTTCCCTGCCGACGGACCAGACCAAGAAATGAACAATTGGTCAGTGGAACGGACAGAGGCAGTCCTAGAAATATACAATTCAAGGGCTCTCTTGACATCCAACATGTGCCACGTAGATTCCTCCGGAGAGGAGGGAGATGGAAAAAACGATGGAAGAACCAGAGGTTGACTAATAGCAGATTTGGATAAGACCTTAGGCAAAAACGAAGGTTGAAGGTGGAGAACCACTTTATCCTGATGGAAGATGGTAAACTGCTCAGACGAAGAAAGGGCTTGTATTTCTCCCACACGCTTGGCAGACGTGATGGCCACCAAAAACACAGTCTTAAACGATAAGATCTTCAATGACACTTCCTCCAAGGGTTCAAACGGAGGTGAGCAGAGTGCGCGAAGAACCACCGTCAGATCCCACGCTGGAAAGTGAGCCCTCCGTGGCGGACGTTGAATGGTGATGGCCTTAAAAAAACGTCTGACCAGTAACTGCGAAGCCAGGTCTATCAGAAAAAAATGACTAAGGGCCGAAACCTGACCCTTAAGGGTAGAGACACTGAGGCCCGCGGAAAACCCATCCATCAAAAACAGCAAAATGGAGTTGATAGTAGGAGGAAAAACCGAAAGGTCTTTTGAGGCATACCAGAGAAGAAACTTCTTCCAGACCCGAAAATAAATTTTTGACGTCGAGCCTCTAACAGATTTTAACAGCAAGTCAGATAAATCTTCCTCAACACCTTGACCCCGCAGAATCATCCTTGCAGTAGCCAAGCCGTCAATTTGAACATCTGTAGCTGGTCCAGATGCAGAGCCCCATCGTCCAGCAAGTGATCCGAGAGGGGTAGTTCCCAACACGAAAGGCTTAGATGTTTCAGGAGGGAAAACCAGCTGCGGTTTGGCCAGTAAGGGATGACGGCGAGGACCCGTGCTCCGTCTGCCCGTATCTTCTGGAGGACGCGGGGAATCAATGCGACTGGAGGAAAAACATAAGCCAGACGGAAATCCCACTTCATGGACAGACCGTCCAGGAAATCCGGAGAATCCCGCCTGTTGAGAGAGGCGAAAACTGCCACTTTCCTGTTGCTTCTGGACGCCATCAGATCTATTTCCGGGAGGCCAAATCTTGAAACCAGGGAGGCGAATGTCCCCTCGGTTAAAGACCACTCCGCCTGCGACCATCTGAGACGGCTGAGATCGTCCGCAACGGAATTGTCGCATCCCCTTATGTGTGTGGCCGATATGTCTGCCAGATGCCGCTGGGCCCAACTCATCAGAACCGAGCAGAGAATCTGAAGGCTCCTCACCCGAGTACCCCCTTGCCTGTTTATGTATGCAACCGTCGTGGCGTTGTCTGATTGAATCCTTACTGCACGACCTTCCAACAGGGTCCTGAAGGCTACGAGGGCAAGAAGAACCGCCTTTAATTCCCGAAAATTGGAAGAACGACGCGAATCTCCTGGAGACCATACGCCTTGCCGGAATAGACAATTTAAATGGGCGCCCCATCCTATGCCGGAAGCATCCGTGGTAAGTACCACCCATCTGGGGGAACGAAAAGAAAGGCCTCTGGAAAGGTTCGAAGGCGTCCTCCACCAGGTAAGGTGGGATAAGACTTGACTTGAGATCGTAACATCTAGGTCTAGGTCTTCCTCTCGTCTCGACCAATTCCGTAATATATCCCATTGCAGGGGCCGCAGTTGGGCTTTTGCCCACTTGACCGCCGGGATGGATGCCGTAAGGAGACCAAGGATGCTCATGGCTTTCCTGACAGTACAAGTTGGGCTCAACTGAAGGGACCTGATCTCCTTTTTGATCTTCTTGATCTTTGATGATGGAAGAAAAAATCTTTGAGATATCGAATCCACTCCTAAGCCAAGGAACTGGATAATGGTGGAAGGAATGAGGTTGGATTTCTTGAGGTTTATAATCCAGCCGTGCTTCTCCAGAAACCGTACTGTGGTGGCAAGGTCTGCCCGAAGTTTCCATGGAGACTCGGCCTTGAGGAGCCAGTCGTCGAGGTAGGGAACTATATAAATCCCCTTTTCCCGCAGCGATGCAGTCAACGGACACAAAATCTTTGTGAAGATCCTTGGGGCTGAGGAAAGACCGAACGGGAGAGCCTTGAATTGAAAATGATGAATGACCCCACGAATTTGGATTGCAAATCTCAGAAATTTTCTGGAGGACTGGGCAATCGGGACGTGAAGGTACGCGTCCTTCAGGTCTAACGTTGCCATGACGTCTCCCTGCTGGAGCAACTGGGCGACCGAAGATAAATTCTCCATCCGGAAATGGCGATACGGTATGCATCTGTTCACTCTCTTTAGATCCAAAACGGGACGAAATGATCCGTCCGGTTTTGGGACTAGGAAAAGCCTGGAATAAACTCCTTGAAAATGAAGAGGAGCCTGAACCCTCTCTATTACTCCCTTTGACAGGAGAGACAGGCAAGCCGAATGGAGTGCCACGTTCTTTAAGTGGGAAGGGTACGAGGAAATCAGAAACTGACTTCTGGGGAGTGATGAAAACTTGATCTTGTATCCCTCTGAAATTAGATCCCGAATCCACTTGCTGCGCGTAGTCTGTTCCCAAACATGAGCGAACTGCTGCAGCCTTCCCCCTACTCTGTCAGAATTTCCTCTTATCTTGCTTCTTAGGACGATCCTGGAACTTCTTGTCTCCAAAGGAACTTCGAAAATTCTGCGCTCTGGAGGAAGCCTGAAAGGGCCTGGAGGTTTTAAATGGGTACCGTCTATTCCATCTGGAACGCTTATCCTGAGGAAGAGCCCTCTTAGTCTCAGACATTTGTTTAATTAAGTCATCCAACGGAGCACCAAACAATTTATTCTTCTCAAAGGGTAAATCGCAAAGAGCCGCCTTAGAGGCCGTGTCCGCCGACCAGGATCGTAACCATAATGCTCTGCGGGCCACAGAGGATAAGCCCATATTGCGGGCTGAAGTCTTCACCATCTCCTGAGAGGAATCTGTCAGAAGGCTATTGGACAATCTCAAATTCTTAAGAAGTTGAGAAATTTCGGAGTCTTGATCATCTGGCAAGCACTCTTCTAAGGCCTGTAACCAATAGCTTTGAGCCCTGGAGACCGCTGCACTGACCACAGCAGCTTTAGATTGGGCACCTGATGCCTGGAAAATACGCCTGCAAGAAGTTTCAATCCTCCTGTCCATGGAGTCTTTAAGCCCAGAGACTCCTCCAATGGGTATAGTAGTCTTTTTTGACAATTGCGCTATTTGAACGTCCACCTTAGGGGGCTCATCCCAACGCTCATCACTCTGGAGCTTGAAAAGATGTTTGAAATGCTTGGAGAGAAAAACCCTCTTTCCTGGGTATTTCCATTCCCTTTCCATAAGCAGCTTTAGCTTGGGAAGAACAGGGAAGCCCTTAATCTTGGTAACCTCTTCGTCCGATACCAGACGAGTCACCTCTTTGGTGAACTTCCTAAGGTCTTGGGTAGGAAAAACGGACTCATCCTCTGAACTCGAAGTTGTAGAGCTTGAGGACTGAGAAATTTCACCAGATGAAAGCTCTGATCTGGAAGATGACCGAGATCTTTTGCGCTTGTGGGAGGGCCTACTCGGAACCTTTGACTGGGCTTGAGCTGCTGAAACCTGAAAAGCCTCAAAGGTCTGCGCAAGGTTTTCCTGGAACCATCCCAGGAAGGATTGCAAGTCTTTCTGCTTTTCCTTAGAAAGTTGCTCCGCCGTGCAGGCATTACATAACTTTTTCCTGCATCCGTCAGGAGAGGGGTAGCACACTCAGAGCAAGCTGCATGCTTTGCCTTAAAAGTGGCCTTCCTCGGAGTGGGAGCAGGTTTCTTATCTTTATCTCCTGGAGAAACCGGACTAGACATCTGGCAAGAGACAACAAAAAAATAGTGAGCGAAGAAACAACCCTTACAAAGAGAAGGTTTTTTTTTGTTTTTTGTTTTGTAAATAAAATAGTCTTCTGGAGGCCGAGAAAAATGAAGGAAAAGATAAAGAAATCTTACCTCCAAATCCTCTGAACCGTGTGGGGGGGCTGGTGACACGGTATCCTGTGCTGAACAATGCCCTGCAGAACAGACAGGATTTGCAAACCTTTTAAAGGTTTGAATTTGGCGCCCTCCAGAAGATCCGATACGCGCATGCGCAGTAGTGCGATCGGATCTTCAGTGGAACGCAACACCACCCGGGCATGCGTTCCACTCACTGCGCACAGCCAGAAATAGAGCTGCTCCAACAAAACTCCTCCGTAACTCCAATGCTACGGAGGAGACCTCGCTCTGCTCACCACCCGAGGAGCAATCGGAGGATAACAACCCCCAGGCAGCAACCCGTGCGCCTCACCAGTAGAGGAATTCTTCGGGGGAAACATCCCCTGCCGTAGCCGTCCGTCCCTGTATGGGACAAGAAGAAAAACTGATTCGTTCTGGGTAAGCCTGGCTTTATGGGTAAAGGGGGAGGGTTCCGCTCTGTTAACCCTTTCTTTGCTGTAGCGTTTCTTCTTGTCCAGGAAGAAGGCTTTACCCGATTGTACTGCCACTGTATGGCAGGAAAAATAAAGTTTAGACGGCTTAATTTAATATACCGGTATAAACCTTGAATCTGAGATTTTTAGTTTTATATTTACTTTAAGAATGACTTGCCCCTTGATAACTTTGTATAATTGATGCACTTTACAATAGAAACAATAACTGCGTTACTAACCCTGTAAGAAGCAGGTCTCTTTGTGGTGGAGGTGGCGCCAATATTACACCGCCATCAACTGGCCATGGCTGTATTGATAGAATAAAGAATTAAGAGATAAGGCATCAAACAATTAAAGACACATACGCATAGCTAGAATCCAACAGAAGACTAGCCAGAGTTTCAAATTTAACCCATAAAATATAAAAAGGTCAACTAGAAATTAAAGGACTTTAAGTGTCCTCTACAAGAACCGTCACGATCTCCGACTAGAACATTTGCACGTCCAGTTCACCATTTCTCACCCTTTTCATGGGAATTTCTTTTATCACGAAAGTCACCCATAGACTGGGTGACTTTCGTGCAAAATTGTATATTTGGAAAAGTTAAGAAAGAGAGCAGAAAGAGAGTATTCAAAGGGGTAACAGAGAAAAAAACAAGTAAAGCAATTGACTCAATGGCGGGTGCATGGATTGCATGGAGCATTACGGGGAAATTCAGATCAATGTTTGTTAGAAATCAAGGGCATTTACATAGTAATTCATTTGACTAATTGAATCACGATTGATTCATTCATTATATAGTGATCAAGAGACAGGGATTTTTTTTTTGTCTACCTCTACTGCCCCCCTCAGTCGAGGTAGAGATACAAATTTCATGTAGTTAGCAAATAGCAAAATCTTGAGTTATTCCTACTTAAAATTAAAAACAAAAATTAAAAAACATTTACATCAAGCAAATAGGTAATGTTATTTATATTAGTTACTCAAGATCCCGTTCAATTGCATTAGAGTATGCTGGATGGCGGGAAACACATTCCGAGAGCAGTTACGTTCTTTCAGCCAATTTCAACTATAGAGCGATCTACGCTAGGGTCTGGCTGTACTACACAGAATAGAGAATGGGCCTTAGGGGCGCCTGGATCCAGAAAGTAGCATCGGATCCAACATTAAGCCTGATGGTTTGATTTAGGTGCTCCTATTGGAACGTGAACAACGTTTCAACATTTAACTGGGATTATCACACACGTGTATGCATGTATATATATATATATACACACATACACACACATATATATACATACCATATATACCAAACCATACTATAAAAACTATACTTTAATAAAACATGCTACACTTTTGTAAAAAATTACAGTGAAAAAATAGGCACATAAAGCCTCAACTTCAGCGTAAACCTTACCATGCCGGAATAGTGGGTGTTCTGCTTCCTGCCAGCGCTGATAATCCTCTCCCACAGCTTCAGGGGGATAGAAGATATGTGATAGGAGCAGGTGATGGCTGAGCAATGAAGCGACACAAGGTATGGACACTGGATTACTGGCCAACCAGGAGTCTGCAGGTCAATTGCCACCAGTTCTTCTTCTGCCAACACCAGCAAAGCCCGTGGTTCATCGTATTCTGTAGGAAACAGTACAGGAGTTATGTTATTGAACAGGAATTCCCTCAATCATAACAAAAAAAAGTTATATTAACATTCTGAAACATGTAAACAAGGACTGGATGAATTATATCTTTAGGAGATTGCACAGATCACACCTATGGACACAGATTAGACATCAGCAGTCATTTCTACTGAATACTTGCTTAAGTTAGTAGCCAAGAGGTCCCCTTAAATTGAAATAGACTTCTATATATGTGGTCCATATCTTGTATGGTTCATGTGCACATTCCCACAACCCGCTAATTGGAGAGTACGTGGTCTTTGTATTAGCCATGTGCCAGAAATATACCAACCTGCTGATGGATCAGGGTTTCCAATCACAATATGGTCAATGATCCGCGAGGTGAAATCAAATGCGGTCTGTTGGTTACCATGGACAACAGATATACTGTGCCGATCCCCGTAACTAGCCATGGGCATTCCACCTTGGAACACAATATACGGTGACCTGTAGGGGATCAAATACATCATACATGGTGGGAAAGCTGAAGTTTTACATGGACAGATTATCCTTCAGATTCACTTTTAAAAAGGACAGTTCATTAATGCAAGTAGACGCTAAACAATATTATAAAGGGGGGGTCATACTGGGTATGTTGTACAGAATTAAGGATGAGTACTCTGCTCATAGCAAACTGGAATCTGACACTATATCACTTTACATCTAGATGAGACTAGGTTTAGACCGCGCAAGACTGAACTTATTCAAAAACCTTAACCAATAGCTCTAACTACTTTCAGTGGTCCACAGTGAGGACAACCAAAACCACCACCACTGAAAAGCAAGTTATTGAAATCAACATAAGATTAAGAAAACAGTGATCAAATTGCCCAACGTTCTGCCTCTCGCTAACCACTATCTCTTAAGGATTATCACATCTACTCCAAGCATGGAAAATGAGAAAAAAAGTCATAGGTAAAAACATGCAAGTTTAAGACAATATACCATAAGGTGCTGTTCACTGGACCCAAAATACTGAAGTGGCAGAGCAATTAAGTGCACAATGCCCAGATATTAAGTGCATGGGTCCGAGTGGGCGTCAAGTCAAGACCTACCAAAGTATTTTCAGAAGAAAACCTTTAAATTGTGGAATACTCTTGTTCAAATCAAATTCAGTTTAAATCTATGATAAAAGTACAGCTTGTGAGCTCACTCACCCTCTGCGCGTTATATGCCAGCTTATTTTACAAATTGCTTTGCAGCGAAAGGGACCTGAA
>VKOC01032407.1:0-16429 GCA_009364415.1 Spea multiplicata | reverse complement strand
GTCCAAACTCTATATTTGGACTGTAAAAGTTGGGGGTCGTCTTATACGCCCAGTCGTCTTATACGCCGGAATATACGGTAATCATACTTGGGAAGTTTCGGCTCTGGCTACCCCTTGCGTGTAGGGGGTCCCACTAATGTCGGAGTGTGGTCTTGGGGAAGTGGCGGGGGGGTAATCATGACTTCACTGAGTGGTCCAGCTGTGGGCGATCTGCTGACATTTTGGTTTTTACTTTTTTATTTTATTTTATGCATTTAATAACATAATGAGAAGAATTTTCCCAGATACTAAACATAATCAATTAACATGAGTGATATGTTTTGATCATAATGTAGATTAACAGACTGCTGAACACCGTTAGAAGTACAGTGTCAATGTTTAATTTTAAGACAGGTAAAACATAATATTCTGCCTGTGTCATAGATGCTGCGAGTGCACTAAACTCTGATGACTGTGTGCTAGAACGATGTAGCACTTCTAGAGCTTTCAGATAGGTGTGAACTCACTGGGAAGATTATATTGATTTACAGCGCCAAGCCTCATATTGATCTCCAGTAACATGACAGTCAGCCATATATCACCATTGTGCCAGTGCCAGCTTATTATTAACACTGGATCTCATTATCGGCGTGAGTAGACAGTGAATAATGGCACAGTACTTCGCTAAAACCAAGCCCATTACATAATGTTCCATGTGCATGAAAGCTACTAGGATTATCATACCGTCAGATATATAGGGGATTTTTAAAAATGTACTATATTTTGAGCGAATGCTAATATTTTTTAATTGTTCATAGAATGCATGAATGTCCACTGCAGGCAAGTATACTTACAAGTATACTTACCTAACACTGCAGGTGCCTGGGTGCTTTGTGGATGTGCATGTTTCGTTAGACCCCTCCACACATAATGCTATCTGGCAGCCCCTTTACCCCAGCCTTCAATATTCCCCCTACCTTCACAACACTATCTAGCAGCTTACACCACAAAACTATCTGGTAGCCCCTTCCTCCTGCAACAGTATGTGAAAGCCCTCCACACTATCCTCCATCACTGCATACAACACTATGTGACATACAACACCATCTGGCAGCTCCACTCCTCCTCACATCGGGCAAGTCCTTGGTATGATTTTTCATGATCAATTTACTTTAAGTTCCTCCCAGCATGACCAATAATTACCATGGTGACAGGGTTTCTATACGTACTGATTAAGGTCTGAGCCTTTACATCAGGAAAAATGGGCAGACTAGTTGGGCTGAATGGTTGTTATCTGCCATCAAATTCTTTTTCTGTATTCTTATAGAGGTGATCTGGAGTGGAGTTTGTAGTTCCAAGAAAACGCAGCATGAATAGCGATGGCTGTAGCTCATTGTATCCTGTGTGTAATTGTAACTTTTCTGAGGTGGTTGTGCACAGGATGAAGCATAGAGGGACCATGGAACGAAGTAAGTGACATAATGACATAGCTGCCTGATACAATTTTATATATAAAAAATAACAACAGGATGCAATTTGGCCGCTAAGGTCAGAAAGGGCATATTAGAGATGAAATACATGAATGGTATAATCAGAGTGGAAATAATAATGCAGCTTATTAGGTAAAGGTCCAAAAAGTGCTTCAAAAAATCATGTTATTCTTACATTATGTAAGATTTATGAAAGCTGCTCTTGCCAAGAAGATTATCTATGTAGTGTTCATATCAATCATGTACAAAAACACATCCAAAATAAATAATATTCTACAAGAATAAGTATTTCTTGTCCTAGAATTGAGCTTTCCCTAGCAGATCCTGTAGCGTCACCCTGGCTGCTCAGTGAACCGTTTGTGGATCTCCCGAGCACAGAAGCTTTATCCACTTCATGTGTATGCAGAACCATCAGCCTGCAGACATTTACCATTATCTGACCCTAGCTGGCTTCTATGTCGAACGACAAGAGCTGTATGATATTCTTTTACAGCTCTATCATGCTTCATTTATGAAAAACACAGGGATGAGAAGGTGTATATAATCGGGAAACAGCACAGGTCCCCAGTTATAGGTTGGCCCGTGCCATTCAAACCTTTTAAGTACATATGGCCCACTTAGAGCTCTCCCACTCTTGCTCCGTATTGGAACTTGGAGGGCCAAGCCATGGACATATGATGTGGCTAGTGTATATTACAATGTGAAGTAAGTGGGAATGGGTTGAACCAGGTAGGGCATGCTGCCACTTACCCACTTGCCCCTTTGCTGAGTAAAGAGCCTACTAATCACCTGTGGGCAAGGAAACAGGTTGCTAAGTCATTGGGGATGCCGTCATGAGACTGTTTCTTCCTTTACATTAGCAAATAAGTGCATGGTGGAGAGCAGCACTGGAAACCCAATTCATCTAGGATGGTAGAGACTTTAGGAGTGACACTGGGGCAAACCTGGAGAGCTCCCTGGTATGCAGATACTTCATACTCCTAAAGTCAGCAGGACTGCTGTGGTTCAGATAATGCGCAGCTAATGCTGTAGGGAGCTGCTACGGAACCCCTAGGGTATTTTTATTCTTTGGAACTTTTATTCAACCAGAAAACAGTCCGTATTTGTTTTATTTTTTTTTTAGATTTCTACAGCTTTCAATAGGTTTTTATTTACAAACTTGCTGAGTTTTGAGTGCTTATATAGCATTCATGCAAGTTACCCACTATTGGTAAATGAACTATTATGTATCCGTTGCCTTGGTATACAAGTTAGGCTATAATCTTTTTTTTATTAATAAACCTGCAAAATCTTTTTTATTAATACTGACAAAAAACAGTACATAAAATATGAAAACCAGTACATAAATAAAGCAAAATAATTTTAATGTTGTATATACCACCACAACGCCAGTAAAATATTTGCAACGGCTAAGCTGATTTTTCATCTGCCGGCAGTAGATGGCAGAATGTAGTCACCTAAGGTTTCGGTGGCTACTGCAATAATCCGAAATAAACTATTCTTCTGTGTAAAATAATGGTGTTATTTAAAATAAAAAAAAACACTGTTTTCAAGTGCTGGAATTAATTATACCAGATAGGACAATCTTGGTTAACAAATACCGCCATGAAAAAAAATAAGGAGACAAAAAAATGACAAATTCTGTAGGGTTTGTGACATTGTCTTTCACTTAAGGTAGTCTTAAGACGCAGGTCTCACACCCTATATTTTTATATTTGTGCATTTAATCTCCTATAGTTTATGAACAGTAGTAGAGCGTTCATTGACTATAGCAGTTGAAATACACAAATATAAAAATACAGCAAAATATACTCAAAATACAACATTTACGTGAAATAATAACTAAGGTACAAATAATTAAGAAGGGATTCCTGACTGAGCTGGCTAATATTGAGAGCTGTGGATGCATATTAATGATCTTGACATGCCCCGCTCCCCGGCCATTTCCCCTTTAAATAGGGGTGCTTCCTCTCAATGTCAGTGGGAACGCCCACTGACATCAGCAGGACCACCCACCTACATCACGGGATCGCCCGCTGGCGTCAGTATGCAGTCCTGGCCGCGTTCTGCAAGGGAAGGCTACTGATGGCCACAGCTGAAAAGTTCCCAGGTATGAATAAATGTAATAATTATTATTTAAGGACATCTTGCGTTACTGGAAAGGTGGAGTAGAGTCTTGGAAGAATGAAGAGAAAGAGGAGAAACATTTAAACACTTAAAGGGACTTAACAATGTACAGGAGGGAAGTTTATTTCAAAGGAGGAAAAATGTTAAAACAAGAGGTCTAAAACTAAAGGGTCAGAGGTTTAGATGTAATGTAAGAGAGATTTTCTTTACTGAGAGGGTGGTAGATAAATGGAACAGCCTCCCATCAAAAGTGGTAGAGGCTAATACAGCAGAGAATTTGTATGCATAAAGCTATCCTGAATCTAAGGCAGAGATTGAGGACTGATTAAAACCTGAATCTTACATCAGGAAAAATGGATAGACTAGATATCTGCCGTCAAATTCTGTGTTTCTAAGTATGATGAGAAACAAAACCCAGTAGAAATGAACAGAGTTAGGCAGCAACATTCTTTGTAAAGGTTATTTGACTAAATGCCCCATAAGCCCCAATGACTTCCACAAGCATGGTCACTGATGTCCAGGTACGGACACTTTACCTACCCCTGCAACTTCTACTTCATTTTTGTATTCTGAATTCTAAAGACGTTTGGGTGGGCAGGAACAGTCATGCTGATCGCGGGAAAAGGGAGTTTAGAAACATTTGTCTGCAGAAGGTGGGTTTTTACCACACCACAAATTAACTGTAAAATACATGAATACAGTTCGCTTCGCTTCTCCTTTTGTAGAAACCGAAAATTACTTAATTAGGAAATTAATTAATACTCTAGTTCTGCAATATTTTGACACACATCTCAGCTTCATGAATGCTAGATGATCCTGTTTAAACCAAGAATCCTCAAAACATTTACAATGACAAGCAAAACAAACACGTTGAAGCAAATCACGAGGACGGAATTTATATATTTAAAAAAAACCTGCGGTCTTCAAGGGAAGATGCAGTTTGCCAACATCGGTCCTGAAGGGGTTAATGAATGAATCTGGTAATGCTAAAATATGTGACAATGTCAGTGTCATATGAAAAGTGTCCATTAGTCCTACTTTCCCTCTATATCACCAACGTCACAATAACATGAACTCCTACGTGGTGTTACCATGCACTGAAATCATGAGATCTAATGCTGTGTATGCTTAGATCCTGGCTCACTAGGTTTGCATGTTGTGTTATATATGTTGGAAACAGGCATGCAAACAATTACAATAGATGTATGTATGTGTATATGTGTAAATGATCACAATGCATGGATGTCCTTATGTTCTCCTAACTTCACTAGACCCCATGTCCTGTTTTATCAGCTTCTTTACAATTTTTTTGTATTTGATTCCTTTGCAATACAGTATTTCATACAAAAACACCTGTTAAATACTTTTACTAAAGTCAGTATTAAGTATTACAGTGCTAATGAATGCCATATAACCATATACAAAATTTCAACATTGTTGCCAGGAACACACTATTGTCACATGATAACCAGGTATAGATTGTTGCCATGGAAACAGCTTCTTAAACATTTCTGAGAAACATGATGGCACTAGAATTCAATAAATAAAAATAAATTGAAGTTTAAAGTGAGAAACAGGTGAGCTACCAATACATAAAACATTTTAACTTCGCTGTGCATTATGAAAACCCAGTATTGTAGACTTTGTGGGAGGTGGGGATCAAGGGCAGGCTGCAGATCTCCCCTGGCCAGTCCAGGGAGCTGTAAAATAAATGGAGGTCTGTGGTCCTTCAGCACAACGTAGTAGGAGTTGTCTGCCACACAAGTGACAACATAGATTGATATGGCACCTTCATGTAATGCAATGTAAAAAAAAATACATTGTGAATTTTTTATTAGCTCGTATACAACTAAATCCGTCTCTTCTTCTAAAGAGGAGCGTCGTAAGAGTTTTCTTTTAGGGCTACTAAAAAGCTGGAACCATCGTGAAAGCCACAATGAGAAAAAAGAAGCATTACAGCTGTGGAAGAAATTATCTACACACGATTGTTCTAGAGGCTAACTGGCAGGGCACTCGGTGCCGGATTAGGTAGGAGTCTCAATGCAGGGGCAGGTGCAGAACATGGCTATAGGCAGGCTGATGCGTCCAGTTCAGAGCTGTGCTCTACTTTAGCTTTAGATTTTATCTTGGGCGCCATCTTTAGGTGTTCAGAGAGAGCAGGATAAAAACAGGCAGGAAACTGGAAGCCCACTGGCAGGGCAGATGGCTAGGAAGCCCATCGGCAGGGCAGATGGCTAGGAGGCCCACTGACAGGGCACACGGCTAGGAAGCCCACTGGCAGGGCACACGGCTAGGAAGCCCACTGGCAGGTAACTACATCTGGTACACAAATCTGGATCGTTGAAGTAGCCAAGAGTCATACATGAAAAACAGATCAGATGCAGAAGCACAGTAGGCCAGTATACAGGGCCAGGAACACAATGCTCTAGCAATTGACCAAACGAGGGGCAGGTGTTTCAAGAGCATTAGAGAACAGCATGGTCCAAGTGAGGCAGAAGGACACTGCAATCCTAGATCCATCCGGTGGGGTAGTGGATAGGTGATTTACCTCGATTCCACAAGGTAGCAGGTTCAAATCCCTGTGGTGCCGGACGCTAATGCTGCTGCAAGTGGCGCTTAAAAATAAACTGTTTCTACATTTATTTTATTCGTGTTAACATTGCCAAAGCATTTGATTCCCTTGCCCGAGCAGAGCCAAACACACTGTTATTCTATATGATACAATCTCATTTATCAAGGTAGGAAATTCTTCGAGATGATAAATCCACCACAGATAATGTTCTTCCTGTAAACAGAGCCAAATGTAGCCATAGATCTTTCTGCCATTTGTGGTCATGTTCCTTTGCTTGTGATACATGTTTCAATGCTTATGAAAGCAGCATAAGCTCCCTGTAATCTGTTACCCTTTTACTTAAACCAAGACAATGTAATAAGGCTCTAGTGGACCTATATATGAAAGGCCATTTAGTAGAAGCTACGATCATAACTTAAGAAATACGATATTACATGGTTTCCCCACACCCCTATTATGTTGGTTGGTGGAAAAGAAACAGAAGCCTCGTTTTTGAACATGCAATGGACTCAACGTAAAGTACATTACACTATCTCACTTAAAGATATGGGAGTGTTTCATTATATTAGACAGAAAGGAGAAATTGTCCCTAGGCATTAACTAAGTAGGGTAAGAGTAACCGTCTGCATGATGGTCTCTGCTACTGCAGAAATAATTTGATATTTTATTTAGTGTATTCAGATATGCCTGAGCACAAACAACTTGGTGTGTTTATTATGGGTAAATGGAGTTGTATGGTAAGGCTAATATGTCCTACAGTCAAGTGCGGACTGCACTTATATATATATATATATATATTGTGAGAGGCAGGCAGAGGACAAACAAAGGTTTGCCAAAGGGATTACAGACAGCTTTGTTTTACAGTCTCTCTTTAAATGTCAACCCATCCACATTATCCTGTATGTTGCAGAGCGAAAAATAACACTATTTGTACAATGTAGAAAAACATGTTTTTTTCCCTCATTGCTTTCTACTGTTAAATGGTTGCGGTACTTTTATTTAGCCCAGTTCATGAGAAGGATGGGACCAGTCCGTATCTTTAGGAAACAGCATGGGAAGTCCCAATTTCCCATTTTGACATCTCCCAGTACAGCCTACAATGTTTTTGAGTTACGTTTCCTTCCTCTCAATTGGACAGCAAGTCCACGTGCACTTTCTACAAACATGCTTGCTTTCTATGATGTCTAAAAAATACATTGAATTGTTTTTTTTTACCTGCAAATATTACGACTTTCTGTACAGAAGGAATAAAACGCTGTTCTACTAAATCATTCTGAAATCTAGTGGTAAAGATGACACTGATACTAATACAGTCAATAATTCATGAAATAACATCAATGAAATTACTGTATTTGGACACACTCTGAACAAATAAGGAATGAAAGGTTCAGTTTCTACTTCCTTCTTCAAGGGAAAGCATGGCCCTCAAGCTCCGGTGATCTAACAACCAACTATCCATTGATAACTTCAGCTAAAGTTGCTACGTATTCAATATGTAGTGCATTTACTAAACAGCAAGTTTGCACTTGAGTTGTGGTGAAAGAAACTACAGACTCTGCTATGCATCCTGAAATGCCAACGCCAGCACCAGGATTATCTCCTGCAAGCAGGGCTGAACTGGCCTAAATAAGTAAGACAACAAGAAATCTAATTTACAGAATGAACAACCTTTTCTATTATTAACATAGCATTTAATTTCATTTTTCAACAAAATGCTACAATGCTTAGTACTGGGTTGCAAAACAAATCCATATTGTTAGGTCAAAGCACCCTGCTCATCCTAACAGCACCTCTCGCACATTGACAATTTGGAATTAGGTCTCCAAGAAGATTGCCATGCCCTCCAAGCTCCCAAATGCCTCTCTGGTTTCTAGAATGCTTGCTCAAACATACATTCATATACAACTGGAGAGCAGGATATTGAAGGATCAATTTGACAGAGATCGTTATGACTTATAATCTTTTGAAAGATAAATGGCAGGTCCCCAATAGTATTTTTATAAATATTTACAAGTTAGACAACTACTTCATCCGGTATCTGACCTCTCCCTAGAAATGTCTCACCTTAACCATAACATCACAGGGCTCCAGATACCGAAATTTCTATTATGCTCTAACTACCTGTTGCAATCAGGATAATGTATATAAATGGGAAAATGAACTACACACTTCTTTCACCTTTACTCAATGGCTTGAGGCAGAAAAATAGTTGAGCGGGTTTCACTCTGCACTGATCGTGCAGAACTGCAGAAAAAGATTTTGTATAGGTTTTGACAAGACCGGCCAAAATGTATCCCCCCTCCTTTTTTGCACTGGAGAAATGGTGGTAAAAGGGAGATTTGCGACACTTAAGGTGGACACATCCTGCTGTCTTTTTGTTGGGGGGAAATGATTATGGCCCTACTGCCCTTACCTGTTTATCTATAGTGTCGTCACCAGAATTGTATCTTTGCAGCTGGATTGGCCATTGCTCACAAATCAAAATCTACATTTATTTTCTCAGATCTATTTTATATAAGCTTATATTCCATCAGATGAACATTTACTACTTTATTTCACACGCTATTGGGAAGGGACTTTTCTACAGACTGTCTTCCTCTGATTACTTTGAGACCTACCAGGCTACCTGGTTCTATTGGTTGAGTTTGACCTTAATTAATATTTGCAATAAACCCCCATGTAACTATACAGTGGTACTTGCTGGGGAAGCAGACACTGCTTTACATTTTAATACCCTCTACTTCTCCTCTCTTACACATTCTCCTTATTGTATTAATCCCCATAACTATTTGTGATAATGCTGTCTGTTTCTGTGCTCCTACCCCCCTACTCTTTTCATCCCTACTAGATGTCCCCGTAGACTAAAATCGACAACTGCCATTGCTGTTACTTCTGCTCTAGAAAGTGCTCCGGTCTGTTTTGTACGACTGGCACATTTGTTTTGAAAAGACGTGTAATATGGCAAAATACTTCGGGACAGCTGTGAAATTGTCAGATCAACATTATCTTTCTTTCTTTTTTGTTAATTGGTGCAATGTCTGCTGTTATAACACTTGTCTGCACTTTTGTTGACATGCGCTAATAAAAACAATATTCATTTCCTTAGTTTTTAGACCCATATTTAATTCTGAAGTCTCGGAGGGTGTTTTAAGAAATGTCACATACCCAAACTTTGGCTATATACAGGGAGCTTTGCTCATTGGTCATTTGTTCATTAACCCAAAATTTGAATTTTGTTTAATTAAGGGTGTCCTGGAATGTTTCGTCCTAGTCTCATTCCATTTCTAGTCATTCAATCAGAGAATAGATCCCCCTCCATTAGCTCCACTCTTTTGTTCCTGTTGGGAACTTGTGTTTGAGCCGGAGTCTCCGGGGGAAGCCCTGCTTCCGAGGTCTCCAAGTCGGTGTCCTTTTTCTCTGGGCACGGAAGCAGTGTTTGGCCATGCCCACATCCTGCCTACTGTCCAATCACCTTCCTCCCACTAAACACAGATACCCCCCAGAAGGGGAGCCTTAAGGCTAGCCTACCTTAGGAAGTTCTTCTATTATCCATGATTAATGTATTCACCCCATGTTTTCCTTTCCTTTTTTTGCTTGACGTTTCTGCTCTTAATGTTGTTTCTGATTATGTTTGAATAATTCAGTATTTGTATCACTGTCAAGAATTCCCCATACTGTTGATGATATTTTGATGAGGCTACATTTGTATGTAAAAACACACTTTTATGTACTTCTCTCTGGGAACAGAGTTAGCCCGTAAATCCTTAACAAACAAGATTTACCAAGTCTACGTAGGAAACAGTATTTACGGAACTCTATGTAGGAGAGGAGAAATTACTTCCTTAGATAAATAGGACTTATATATATATATATTGGACTCGAGCAAAAAAGAGGTTTTTTTTTTTTACCAAATACCTGACCATTGGATTACATTTACTGTTTGGGGGCAGGTGGGGGGTGATCAACACCTGAGAATTGTTTGATAATGTCATACGTCGGACAAATGAATTTGTCCCTCTAGATATATTACTGCAACCTAAAATATAAATAATGACATAATGAAAAATATGCAGAAAGTCAGAAGAAGCCAAATTTAAAACTGCATTTAGACTAAAGACTAAATCTATTTTCGTTGTGTAATGAAATAGTTAAAAATACCCTCTCGGTTTATTAGCAATATTTTGCTTGCACAGGATTCAGTCTGCCTGACCATGAAACTGTTTTTTTTTTTTTTTTTTTGTTACTGCTTGTGCAGCCAACTGTTAGCGGTGTTTTTCTCATAACCCAATCTATTTTTAGACAGAATTGTAGGAAGTCTGCAGCTTTAATAAATGGGAAAGAAGGACATAGCCATGCTGCATAGTAACGTGCCAGCCCTAGAGATAGCTTGGTCTACAGCCAAGGAAATAAAGAAAAAAAAATACAATTAGCCTTTACTACAAATTCACGACGAAATTAACAAAAAAATGTCTGACAATCAGAAATCAGGGCATGGATGTTTAGCATTGTTTTAAATACATTGTTCATCTTTTGAGTTCTATCATATCGTTCAACGCATGGAAAAAGAGAGAGAAAAACAACAAATCTAATTTGAACATAATATCTGATTAACAATCCTCTGTATAAAATACAGTAAGATCAATCTTACGTAGGGTCTGTAATGATGATGATGATGGCAGGATCAGAGAAGAAGTCCAGAGAATTAAAGAGGTGGGAGAGAGGGATCTCTGGATGGAACATAGGTATGGGACAAAATGTCTAAATGTATTAATCAAAAAAGAAAAAGGCTCCAGGCACTCAAGGGTTCCAGCTTAGGCAGATTTATTGAAGGACAACACCAACAACGTTTCAACCTCACAATGAGACTTAGCACAGCAAAGCACCTGAGTTCCTGTGGTGTGTGTGCAGATTCCTCATTCTGGTAAATGTATTAATCAGTCTTAATCATACTTAGGTAGGGTCCATGTTGCTTCAATTAAATTAGAGATAACAAATATGATAGAGATGGGAGTGAGGGACCTCTGGACCTTATTAAACAAGAGGACATACGGAACTGACTCTAGCTATAAAGACATTTATAAATCCCAGTAACATTCCCAGTGGCTGACCGGCATCTCACATCCAACACGCTTGTGAACTCTTAGGGTTTGGTTGCCTCTGAGTCTCGTTAGACAAATCACCCGGTCACACAGTCTGGTGCTGACACCTTCATTTTCTAGTCTAATTTTATTATATCTGAGCGTGTCTGCTGGTGTTTCCTTGCTGACGTTTCTCAAATTAAAATCCCGCTTAGAAAAAGGGGGTTTAAATGAGAATATTTATACCTATTGGTAAGTATGGAAACCATTTGGTTGCCACCATTAACAAGTCCCTACAATATAGCTTTTGTGGTGGACTATTAGAGGGTCACAGTCACTGGGCCAGCTCAAAAATAAAGTCCCTGATTTTTGAACATTTTTGAGAAAAGCTCTAAAAGATGCTTGGAGTAAGAATGCTGGAACTACTAAACGCAATACACTAGCTACACAGCACTTTCATAAATCACGGCGTACGTTAGGGTAAGAGAATACAACATTTAGTTCAAATTTACACAAAATAAAGCTGCTGTCACAGGAGAAGGCTGTGCCGAACTTTAGGCACTACGATTGGAAGTGTACAGTTTACTTTGGACCGATCAAATTGTCCTTTACTCTCAAAGAACAGCCAATGCGGCAAATATTTGGTGGCCATCCACAGTTTACTTAGTGTCCCATGTCATCCAAGCCCATTGCATTGATTTTCTTCTATTTAATTAAGTCTTATGATGGAAGCTGCCATAATTAGGGTTGTTAATTTCAAGAGCTGGCTAATTTTTTTACCATAAAAAAATTATAAAACTGCATTAATGATGTGTTTTACATTGCAACTTCTGACATGTCTTTATGGCATAGTATAAAAAGGATGCCACTTACAGAAGGCATATGGACAACATATGGAACTTCCCACCATGTCAACGGTCAACTACGCGGAAACTGGCTGGGACATTGAAAGTGTTGACAAAGAAGGTACGCGGTACAAAAGTGCAAATTCCTGCATAGTAAAAATGGGTGTTTCTAAGTGTTTTTTTTAGTATTTCAATCTTTTTATAGTGTTTGATACAGACAGCTAGGGCACATTGTTTATCTTGTACCAGCTGGCAAAATAGTTTGTTGGATGATTTCAGTATAAGACACCGAGCATGGCAGGTGGCAACAAATTGATGTAATTTTGGAACGTGGGTGGCAAAGTGTACTGTGGAGCTCTGAATAAACAGTGGTTACCGGTGACACGTGGTGACTGTTGGATTTCTGGTTTATAGGGGATTAGTAAAACATTCCAAAACATAAGAACTGGTTATTGGTGATAAACAATCATAGATTTTACCAAGTTGATAAAATCCCATGGCTGCCCAATGAAGGAGCTGCCTTCTCTCTCGTACGCTCCCAATAACGCACAATATACACATTAACAATTTGATCTCATAAAATAAGACTTTCACATGGTGGGGATGATCACGATCAGAACTGTGCTCCAGTTCTAACCCTTTAATAACCTTAGCACTCCACCCTCCTGCAACGTGAATCATGGATGGTGCGCACATGTAACATCCAAAACCAGGGCCGGCCCTACCATGGAGCAGAGTGGGGCAATTGCTCCAGGCGGCACTTTTGAAGGGGCGGAAGAGAGACAGGGCGCCGAGTGGTTTTCGTAGGGGGGGGTAGGTAGATAATAGGGAGGGAGGGAGAGTAAGGGTTGATAATAGGGGGGGAGGGAGAGGAAGGGTAGAGAATGGGGGGGCGCATTTTAAACTTCGCCCCAGGCGGCATTATGTCTTGGGCCGGCCCTGTCCAAAACGTTCTCCAAGGAAAGAAGGCATAACAGCAGCTGTGCCAGTGACACAACCATGAACGAGAAAAAAACTTTTCTTGCAACTGATTTGCAGCTCTAAGCAACCAATCAGTGGCAGGAAAGTGCCAAACACATCTTCTTCATGCAAAATAACTGGGGGCAGGGGAAGAGGCAAATTTGCTGATTCCACCATACATTTGCAAATGGAATACCGCGAACATTTAATGGGATCAGACATGCATTAACGTATATATATATATGATGGCTGGAGTGTTCCTTTAAGTTAATTCCAGTTTACTCTATTGTAAGCAAGAATCATGTCTATCTCTGCTGTTTATTTCCAATGTATTGCTGGCAAAACTAACTTTAAGGAAAATCTTTAATTTTGTGTATATACCAAATAATCCCTTGGCCAAATTTGGCAAGCAAATAATATGAAATGTGTGCTGGTGTCTAGAAAAACAAGGATACAGTCATATAGTGTCTATTTACTATATTCTATATTTCTATATATTACTAATATTTACCTAATATTTACTAATCTAATTGAGTGCAGAAATGTTGTCCGGGTAAATATGAGCCAAACTCTTAGATGGCATTTTATTGGGGGGGGGGGGGTTTATCGGCTAGAAGCACACAGCTTCTTATTTATCAAGCTGTGAGTATGAAATGCGCATAAAAACTAGCAGATAATTTGCTTCTGCCTAAGGCACAAGGATCACGGCAAACGATTAGTCATGAATTTGATTCTTAAAGAGCACATATCCACGAGGCAGGCCCATTATAAGACATAAAGCAGAACTAAAAAAAAAACATAATTAAAACTTGTATAACTTTTAGCGTTCTCCGGTGGTTGCAAATAGTTTTAATATGGCTCGTAAAACATACACTTTTTTGGCATTTTTTATGTAGCCTCCCTCATTAGCAGTGAAATATTTAAATGACGTTAAGTTTTATTTTCCGTTGCACGTGTATCCGTGTTTAGCTCTGAATTGGTGTCAGTCCTGAACAAATCTAGAGATTTCAAGGTCTGTTGGAACTTTGGAAAACCAAACCAGTGCCTCTTTTTTAAATTCTAAAATAGTTAGAGGATCTGTGTCTGGGTCTATGAACGTATTACTAAACATTTTCAGAATCATAATGCTTTGCAAGCCAAGGAAAATACAATTAGTCTTCATACCTTTGGCACAGAAAATTAAAAACCGTTCTATCCATCTGCCCCATTATTGCATGGATCACATGAGTGTAAAGATCAAAGGTGGAATCCATTTGACACCTTATTTAACTTGGATGGGATTCACTTCTGTAGTCATTAAGACCAATAATGCCCCTAACCAATATATATTATATAATAATTATGTCACATCTGTGACGGACTGACTAGGGACCTCAGGTTGTCCCTCTCCGCCAAGAGTACCCAAATAACCGGGCAAGACTAGTCTTTAGGTACAACAAGAGGAGATCTGATTTATTTTAGACACAGACGGCTGGCTATATCCAGCAAAACATACATTAACATAAAACAAGATACTGAGATACAAACTGCCCCCTTAATCTGCATCCCAGAGACTACAGGGGCAGTAAAGGGATTAACAATACAAAAGGATACAGACGCCACTAAGATAAGGAATACACATTGTCTTGATTAGATTATCTCCCAGACCTTAGTGTGCTGTGTAAACGGTTAGGAAATAATAAAATACATTTTTATTAATAACACACAAAAGGATAACATGGCACTCTTTACCAGGGACCATAGCCAGCAGTAAGGAGGCTGGCACTCAGTCCCCTCCAGGAGCCCATGGCACGGAGGCTTCCGTGACAACATCCATACCTAGAAACTTCCCAGGGCATGCCAAGCGCAGCTCTCCCTATTCAGACGAAGTAGCTTTCTGATGAGGTTAGTCATGTACAAGGACTTGGTTAGCTGTGAGGGTTTGGGCTGGCCTCAGATAGAATTAAATTGGCAGGGAGTGGTCATGGCTAAACTTCACTCACTAGCCCTGCCGAAAGAGTATGGTGACCTGGAGACCCAGGGAAGCACCAGAGACTCCGGGTTAAAAAAGGAGATATCCCAGGTATGGTCAATTATGTTCAAACAAAGGACCCTAGAGGAAACTCCACACCTATACTTGTTGGCTATAAATGAACATCCACGATATAAGACTCATATTATATATATAGTATTCTTGTTAAAGCGAAAGGATCCAGAAGGAATACACTGTACAACAGAGAGAATGTAATGATTTAAAAGTCACCAGTTACATGCATTGATTACACTTTCCCAGCGGACAATTTTAATCCTGAACTAGAACTGTCCTGTTCTTGGAAAGGGGGCCATTAAAATGTAATATCAATTTTAATGTATATGGCTTTTTACTTGAAGTGCTTACATTTTAAATGTCATTGGTCATTCCTTACAAGATCAAATTGTTGCACAAGGAATAGCACAGTTTCCGTTCTTAAGAAATTGGTCAATTGGAATATATCATTACAATAGTGTCTGACATTGCCTAGAACAGTGTGAAGAGCTTCGATCGTCATCATTGGTAAATGTTAATGGATGCTTAAGCAAGAAAAAGAAATACCAACAACAACCAAAGGAGCTTAAAACCCTTTTCCTCCTTGGTAATGTAGTTGTGGAACAAGTTAAAACATAATGTGACTTCATTGAATAGATAGAGATGGGGTGTAGGAGGTAGGATAGTCCACTTAAAAGTACAAGTGGTGTGGTCTTTAGACCAGAAGTACCCAGGCTAGTTACTTACAGGCTACATTTCTTACAAATGCTATCTAAACCAATTAACAATAATCATCAACCTAAAGCTACAATATAATGTCCCATAAAAGTACTTCAGTATGCATTCTTCATCCGCGTGATTTTAAGTACTTTCATGTGCATTCATGTGCATTCCCTGTATCAATGCAAGAGCTTGATGTGCATGAGCAAGCGAGTCTCATTAGCAGAGGCGTATATAGGGTATGGCAGCTATGGCACATGCCATGGGCGCCATCCCTAGGGGGGCGCCGGTGAGCGGCTTTTAAATGCCGTTTTTTTTTTGATGTGGAGAAGAGAGGGGCGCCTAGCAACCGCTCGACGCCCCTCATTCTCCTCCACGAGTCCTCTACCCCCGCCCCAGTGCCGGCATTTTATGCTGAGCTCAGCAGTGAAACAGCCGGCACCAGCAAGCGGCTTTTAAACACTGATGCGGAGGAGAGAGAGGGGCGCCGAGCGGTTTAAAAGCCGCTCGCTGGTGCCCGCTGCTTTACTGCTGGGCGCCGAAATATGACGTCATATTACGGCGCTCAGCAGTGAAGCAGCCGGCACCAGCGAGCGGTGCAGGAAGAAGGAAGCATCGTGCTCCCGTCGCTGGACTTCAAGGTGAGGGGGGGG
>VKOC01032404.1:0-12759 GCA_009364415.1 Spea multiplicata | reverse complement strand
GTTGGCCTCTACCGCTTCTGCTGGGAGGCGGTTCCACGTATCAACCGGACAGCTAACAATGTTTTCTTCACGTTGCTCTTCACAATTACAGCTTGGCCGTGTGATAAGTTGTGTAGGTTTTATGTTTTCACTGTGCTGCGTGTTATTTAGGATAAATGTCCAGGTCACATGAGTATTGAGGTACTCTGTTTTATCTAACTGTTCGGTTTCCCATTCCTATAATTAGATTACCGGCAGGTCGGTTCCTGTCATTACAACCGGGCCCCTCTTCCAATAATTGGAAGAAACACATGTTCCATGGGGTTGCTAATCTTAGAGTGTCAGGTTTAGTGAGTCAGATAGGAGGCAATATTCTCTAGACCTCGTTATGTCCCTGCTTAGATAGACGGCCTCCTTGAACTAGGCAGTTGCCCAACCCCGAGGCAATCTCCCCTCCTCGCTTGGAGGTTACGCCCCACGAGCTAGTTTTCGTGCCTCACTGTTAGTTAATCAGGCCTCCCTCTACGTTTCATCCCGCTCCAGCGCGGAGCTCGGTTAGATGTTCAGATTTAGGTCCGGGGTATCTGTCCAGGTTCCGTTGCATAGACTTGCCATTCCTATCCGATAAAGTCGAGAGGTCCTCCATCCCCTGTTAAGTCAAATTTCCGACTTGTGTCACATTTCTGATCATTACGAGCTGTCACTCTGTCATAGGAAACGAATCAATGTCCCCGGGTGCCCAGTGGCAGTCCTTATTTTACTGGTACGGTAAATCAGCCTTCGTTGGTTCATGCGACTGGGGGTACTGGACATTACGCTTTATTCTTCGTCATCTCTGAAGTCTCGAACTTGTGTTCTGTTGCTGATCATTTTGTTCTGTCCCTCGGTCATACGAAATCGAATCAGTCCGGCCAAGTACACGAATTATGTTTATTCTTATCGACTCAGTTTGGTGCCCAGTTGCAGTCCTGGGAGCCTTGTTGTTGGTTTTTGACTGGGAAACCGAAAGACAGTCTTTTGCCCTTCCCCAGGGAGCCATTGTCGTCAGTCATGTCTATCAGATATGTTAGGTTATTACGTACCAGGAGTGGCCTTAACCCACTCGCCTAATCGGGGCAGCGTCTAAGAATAAGTTCCAGCCCAGGTGATTAAAGCTAGGCAGATGGAACTCCTCGTGTTTCCTTCTTTATATCTCACAACCAATCTCGGGAATGCGTAATGCCCTCACGTCACTTGCGCGATAAGCTTAGTCATTCATGTTGTCATGTTGTGGTACAACTAACTTTGTGTCTTCTTCTTTTTGCCCACACCTCAGACCGAATGGACCCTCTCTGGGTCTTTGGTTCTCCGTTCCACTAATCCTATTTGTTTGCCCCTCACGCAAATGTGAAGGCTGATGTATATTAGCCTGTAGTTGTGGGAGCGGCTATGGTTATTTAACCAACGCCTCTCCCTTCCACAGCTACGTTACAGCTCCTAACGTTGCCCTCCTTGCCCTGCCTCTATTTATTCATTTCCTTCCTTTTATTTCCTCTTTTCTCCTCTATCCTTTCTTTCATTTCTATTTACGGTGTGGCCCTCTATATGCATACCTGGTACGTCGGTCATGGCGCACCTCAGGCCGAATGGACCCTCTCTGGGTCTTTGGTTCCCCGTTCCACTAATCCTATTTGTTTGCCCCTCACACAATTATATAATGAAAAAGACATTGAAAATGGTACAGCATAACACTCATCACTCTCACACATTTACCAATCCACATTTACCAATCCACACATACTAATCCACTCTCCTGAGGCCAGCAGCGCTCTGCCTCGATGCCAGCATTTCAGCTGGGGGATTTAGCTGGGACAAGCAGGGGGGGTCTTGGTCAGTTTCTGGGCCATATTGCGAGCAATAGGGCAAAGCGTCTGGGGTGAGGGAAGGAAGCGGGCAGAGGCCTGCTGTGCTCTGCCCAGCTGTTTGTGCTTCTGGTGGGGGCACAATACTCACAGGATCCACCTCCTCTGGGGGAAACTGATGAGCATGGTCAAATAGTTCTCTGTAGGCCTGCTCCAGGATCCATTCTTGGTAAACCAAATAACCCAAAACAACCCACAGGTCTGGCAGGTAACAGGGCACATCTGCGAGAATCCCTTCCCTGAATTCCCGGATCTCCTCGCACCGATACTTCCATGGGCTCCCAAATTCTTGGTCCTCCTGTAGGCTTTCCATTATCAATCCCGGGCCGCCAAAGTTATCTCCCTCTGGCAGGTAGTCATCCTTCAGCTCTTGACACCATTGTGCGGCTTGCCAATACAGGGCCCGGTATCCACAATCCACACTCATTTCAAGTTTCAAGTTGGCTTCTCCAACTCAGCCACCAAGTCCTCTTGAGGATGCTCTCCCAGGTACAGCATTCGCCAATCTAGTTGTAGCACGTACCATTCCTTGGAGGATAAGAGGACTATTCCCCGGACACCCTGGTCCACTCTGAGAGCCTCCATCCAGGCATTCAGGTAGCCCATGACTCTGCTGCGCACCAACACGTCCTGTAGTGGTGGAACCATCTTTAGCTTGCTGCTGGTGTACCCGCTGGTACTCCGCTGGTATATTTGCAAGGAGGATCCCGCCGCTGCCATCATTGTAACAGGTTCACCAAGAGAGCGGTAGTAACTCACAGAGATCGCCCACATGTATCCTCCTGTTGTCCCCGAAATCACTTCCAGCACCAGTCAGAATGCAGACTTTGGAACCCTGCTATGTGTACCCAATAAGTAGACACAACTACCTTGAATTGAGTACAGCAGGAATGAACAGTTTATTGTTGTAAAACATAGACTCATATATCCACAGAACTTCATTAACATAAATTAACATTGATAAACAGGTACATGTAAACAACCCAACCTTTAATCCCCTTTTGCTACTGAATCTCCCCCTGGCAGCAATCCTGTTAATGGGATTAGTTAACACAATGGAGTTCCTGCCTGTGCAATCTTTGTTTGGCAGCCAGGCTGGAGCCATCTCTGACTACCTAGGGGCCTTGTATGACTGGTCATTCTGTCACAGATAGTAACAAAAAAACATAAAATAAAATTCAGACAGAAGTAATCAAACTCGCTTCAAAAAAGTGAAAAATGAAAAAATAATCTAATAACCTTCTACGTGAATTATTGCACAGATGTAGTGAAGAAAACAATGCCAGCAGGCAGAACCAATCAAACAGTGCTTTAGCATGTAGATAATTATTATAGTCAAATATAACCAGCCATGGATATAAATAGTTGTGCAAGTAACGTCAAGTGTTACATTGTGTCCAGAGCTGTTTAAGGATTAACGATGTTTATGCAGACTTTAGAAAATATGCAGATATGTGCGGCACTATACCGTATTGGCTGCACCCTAAAAGTTTGGTGCTATTTTAAAGAACAATATATTTTTAAAGAAAAAATACACATTAGTGGAATAGTAAAACAGCATTTTTCCTAAAACACAGGAATACATGTATTTTAACATTTTTGGTATCTATTATGCAGTCAGCATATGTTACAGATAAACTTGGAAAACCAATAGCCATTTTAAGGTCCCCCTTCAATTCATAATGCACTTTACTTTCCTAGATATTCCCCTCTGCTCCCCATGGTACTCTGCTCCCTGATATGCCAGTCTGCCCCCCAGATATGATTTATGCCCCCCTAGAAATGCCACTCTACCTCCTTGATATGCCACCCCCCAGACTTACCAATGCACATCGTATGCGCGATGTGTAAATAGTGTCGGATCACTTCCGTGACCAAATTTTTTGCAGGCAAGTCTCAGAGGTTTTCAAGGGAATGTCTGCTGGGATGGTAAATTCCAAGAGGATAGGCTACATAAAATATGGCCCCTTCTCCCAGACTTTCAGGCCAAAATTTGGCCATTGATGGGTCTCTCATGAAGTTCAAGGGGAAACTCGCATTCCAAAAAAAAAGACCACTTGAAGAGGTACAAAATGCCACCTGCCGCGTAGCCTTGGGGTTTACTATTGCAAACAGACTGCCACGATGGGCTAAATTATACTTGGGGACTGCCAGGGGGTCCAAAAACAGACACGTTTGGAAGCTGAAAATTGCATGTCCCCTATAGGACCATATAACCATACCTAGGAACTCTCCAGGTTTGACCCGGAGATTGCCGGGTGAAGCACCGCTTCTCAGGTTCTTCGGGTCAAGACCCGAATCCTCTGGGTTGCGGGGTCTTGGCATGCCCCGATTCCCCACCTTTTCCCCTTTAAATGGGGGTGTCAGTGGGAACGCCCCCGATGTCAGAGGTCAGTCTGGCCGCGTCCCACAAGGGAAGGCTTCGGGTAGCCAGAGCCCAGAAGTTCCCCGGTATGCCTATAACTACAGAAAAGCCTGGTATATGCATACACTGGGAGCACTGCTGTTCTGGGGGGGGGCACAGCAGAATGCAAAATTGGGGTTTTGTGTCAGCAGTACCGACCAGGTGTACACAATTCACACAAAAAGATGAAAACATAATATTAAAGCTTTGGCAGGAAATGGCTAAAAAAGAGGTACAAAAATGCCACCTGCCGTGTAGCCTTGGGTGTCAGACTGCCAAGTTGGGGTAAATGAAACCTGAGGACTGCCGGGGGGTCCAAAGACACATCACATCAAATTGTCAAACTTTCTTCCTTTCAATATATATATGACCCATAAGTAACAAAAATACATGAAAATCCTAGGCATGTGGGATATTTCCATATATTCACAATTATATGAATGTATTTTGAGGCAGTTTTCTTCAGTTGTGCTAGTTTTCTATAAATTATGTTTAACAAAACTGGAAAAAACACTTTTTTTGCATAATTTCATCCATTTGTCCATGTTAATAAGAGTAAACAAAGGGTTAATTCGCTACAAATGGTTTCAAAAGAAAGCCCTGTCTGTCCTTAAAAAAGCAATATACAGTGGGGCAAAAAAGTATTTAGTCAGCCACCAATTGTGCAAGTTCTCCCACTTAAAAAGATGAGAGAGGCCTGTAATTTTCACCATAGGTACACTTCAACTATGAGAGACA
Source organism: Spea multiplicata (assembly GCA_009364415.1). Taxonomy (NCBI): domain Eukaryota; kingdom Metazoa; phylum Chordata; class Amphibia; order Anura; family Pelobatidae; genus Spea; species Spea multiplicata. The sequence goes on along the minus strand of VKOC01032404.1, from coordinate 7,737 downwards.
GAATGGGGGGGAAAAAAACAGGAAATCACATTGTAGGATTTCTAATGAATTAATTTGTAAATGCCTCGGTAAAATAACTATTTGGTCAATAACAAAAGTTCATATCAATACTTATATACCCTTTGTTGGCAGAGTTGGACAGGTCAAAGTCTTCTGTAAGTCTTCACAAGGTTTTCACACACTGTTGCTGCTATTTTGGACCATTCCTCCATGCAGATCTCCTCTAGAGCAGTGATGTTTTGGGGCTGTCGCTGGGCAAGACGGACTTTCAACTCCCTCCAAAGGTTTTCTATGGGGTTGAGATCTGGAGACTGGCTAGGCCACTCCAGGACCTTGAAATGCTTCTTACGAAGCCACTCCTTCGTATAATACTGTATAGTACGTGGGGATTCATTAAACAAGCAAGTGTTCAATTCTGTGTGAATGTACACATAGCTAAAGTAGCAAAATGGCTCTTGTCCCAAACAAACATTTAAGAAAAGAAACCCATTGTCCTTAAGTGGCTGTGTGTGAGTGTTTAGCTTTAGACTGTGTGTTCATTTATGGTTAAATGGTGTTAGAGTGGCTGTATGTATGTGTTAGTGTAGAGCTGCACCTGGCCATTAAAATACCTTTCAACATCTTAATTCATTTCAATCCCCCACCACAATCATTATGTTTTTTGGGGGGTGTCAGGAACGACTGTAATGACCCAGAGCGCCCAAAGATGGAGTTGAGGAGTTATTGTGCAGAAGGCAGAGTTGGACAGGGCCTGGTGCAGGGTGACTGCACTCACCCGGGTGTTGAGCACCTAGGGTTGTGCACCCACATACTAGTGTCCTGACATAGCAGCGGATGATGTCAGAACAGAGCAGAACTTGGAGATATCCTGCAGGCACCCTGGAGCAGGCATGAGACATAGCACAAGAATCATGTGTAGGATGCTGCAGGCTGGAAGTAGGAAAGCTAAGCTGAGTACAGGAGAAACATAGCAAGCAAGGGGGATAGAGCAAGGAGCATAACTGTCACTTTCTACCCAGGCTGCGGAGCTGCATATCTCTGTCTTGTTACAGTTTCTCTGTTTTGTTTCAATCCATTCCTGCTGTCACGGATCTGGCTAGTCCGACCGACTACACTTTCCCCAGTTCCCCAGTCACTAGCCGAGACTCAGTGTAGGGTAAAACCAAACGAAGACTGATTTATTTTGGACACACAGAGCTGGATATATCCAGCAAAACACACATTAACATAAAAACCAGATATTGGGACACAAACCGCCCCCTTAATCTGACTCCCAGAGACAACAGGGGCAGTAACGAGATTAACAATTCAATGGCGGGGGAGACTGATTTATACAACATAATAATGCACCATGAGGTGGAGGGGTCTGATGTTAAATTAAAACAATGGCTGTCAGTACCTGCTTGTAGATCCTGGCTGTCTGCTGGAGATAATCCCCTCAGCCAGTAATGACATGATATACTGCTGGAGGTAGCCACAGAAGTCTTTACAAACCCGGGGTCCATAGTCAATAGGGAGGAGGCTGGCAGTCAGGCCTCTCCAATGGTTCCAGTGATGGAGGGTCCCGTCACACCTAGATTTCCTTATGCTCTGTTCTGATCTTCTATTCCTTGCTTCCAGTTCTGCTCTTTGCTTCAGCTCTGTTTCTGTTTCAGCTGTCTCTTTGATATGTGTTTAGATTTCATGGTTGGTTTGTTTAGTATCTCTGTAGGCAGGGTTTAGCGTTAGGACCCACTGTATATTGGAGTGCTTTGGCATAGTGGTGGGCTAAGCATACTATGCCCATAAGATGTGACTGATCTCCAATTGTTATCTTGTTACTTTGTTGCAAAAGTGGTTTCTGGCACTTCTAGTCCTAGGCTAGTCCTGTTTGGTCCTGTGGTTTCTGTGTAGTCTTATGATGTGTGGTCTGGTCAGTCTAGGCAGCTCTGTGCTTTGTTGTCTTGTATCCCCGATAGAGGGGTTCCTGTCATGGATTCCCGGTAGAGGGGTGTCCTGTATCCCCAATAGAGGGGTGTCCTGTTCTGTATCCCTGGATGGGGCCTGACGGGGATTTTTTTAACGTTATAGGGCAATAAGTACAGGTAGCATATTGCTATTGCAAAACCATTTTTTTTCTCAAATATGGTCATACTGCTACCCATGTCCTATTTCGGGCATTAACTTACCCCATCAAACATATATGTTGCAAAACAAGACTTCCCAGGGTATTTCAAATGCTAGTATTTTAACCCTTTACATGCACTAATTTTACCACCAGCCTTCGTCAGACTTTGTGGTAGAAATGTTGTGGGGGGGTTTTCACACAAATTTGACTTCAGGTATGAATTTACTGCTCCTGGTACATGTGACTGGTACATGTCAAACAGCATTCCAATATGTGTTCAGCACAGCGATTCCACCAATGCATGGGTTTTCTGGGTTGTTTTGGAGGTAATAGCCACATTTAGGACATGCACAATATAGTTTTTCAGTTTGGAATTTTGAAATGTTGAAAATTCTGCCTCATGTCCTATTTGGGAGATCTTTGAAGCTGGCCAATTCAATTTACCCAATCAAACCATATATTTGAAAACTAGACACTCCAAGGTATTTCAGGTTTCAGATACAACATACACCCATTGTATATATGTTAATGAAGTTTTCTTGTGTCACTTTTTGCGCTACATTTTTTAAGTAGAAATTATGTTTAAGGTGTTTGTGGTGTCAGAAAATGCTAATAAATGGTATTTATGATTTGCTTTTCTCAAGAGTCCCTGTAAGTTTATATTAACAATATATTAACTCCTCATAAAACTAAGTGTTCCCCTTTTCAAAAATAGGTGTGTATATGTATATCACCATTTTTTGCTAGTTTTTTCCATCATCACGTTTTTTTTAGTTACAAAAAAATGTTTTTAGCAATTGCATCTATCCTGTGAAAGAAAAGCTAAGCAAAATTGCCTAGAGTGTCTGCTTCTCAGAAAGTCAGAAACATAATTTTGTGGTGGTTTTGTAGTGCATACAAATTATAGAGCTTGCAAAAAGTGATGCGCACCTTGCATCATTTCCTTGTAAATGCCCTGATAGTATCCTAGGCATATGAAGTGCTCTCAAACTTAACACAAGCGACTTAGCAACATTTGGGTTTTTAACTTTATTTTTTCCCTCAAGAGTGTTATATTTTAACACTAATAAACACTGGCTTATATCTACAAATATAGTCCCAAAACTAAGCCCTTCATATGCTTCCTATTTTTCTTTTGCATTTAAAGAGTTAATGACCTTAAGGTTCTTTAACCTTAAAGAACTTGTGATATTTGATGAATGAGAAAATACAGGATGTGAAAACTGCTTGAAGGAAGACAAACACACTGGAAAATATTATAGACATTTGATCCTGACAAGATAATGAAATGTTCTCATATATCAAAATATTTGCCTGTAGCAATAAAGTTAATAAAGCGAATAGTGACATTAAACATTGGATGAATCCTGATTTTATTTGGACACACAGAGCTGGATATATCCAGCAAAACTCACATTAACATAAAAACCAGATATTGGGACACAAACCGCCCCCTTAATCTGCCTCCCAGAGACAACAGGGGCAGTAACGAGATTAACAATTCAATGGCGGGGGAGACTGGCGGCAGTCGCCCTGCACCAGGCCCTACCCTGTGACTCCACTTCTGCATGTGGAATCCTGAATTTCTCCATCTTTGGGCGCGCTGGGTCATTACAGTCGTCTGTATGGACCCAGTTCCTGACAATAACAGACAAGGCATACATAAATACAGGACTAGCCTACTAGTATGTGATAATAATTGGAGATTCCGTCACATCATATGGCCATAGTATGCTTAGCCCACCACTACGCCAAAGTACTCCAATATATGGTGGGTCCTAGCACTGAACCCTGCCTACAGAGGTACTAAACAAACTAAACATGAAATCTAAACACATATCAGAGAGACATACCTTTAGACTGCAGACTGAGACAAACATAACGGGTGGGGCAAATAGAGCTGAAGCAAAGAGCAGAACTAGAATCTAGGAATCAGAGGTTCAGGACAGAACATACGAAAATCCAGAAAAGGACCACAGCAAGACACTGGGAAACAAAAGACATGCAGCTCCGCAGCCTGGATGGGGCCTGACGGGGATTTTTTTAACGTTATAGGGCAATAAGTACAGGTAGCATATTGCTATTGCAAAACCATTTATTTTTCTCAAATATTGTCATACTGCTACCCATGTCCTATTTCGGGCATTAACTTACCCCATCAAACATATATGTTGCAAAACAAGACTTCCCAGGGTATTTCAAATGCTAGTATTTTAACCCTTTACATGCACTAATTTTACCACCAGCCTTCGTCAGACTTTGTGGTAGAAATGTTGTGGGGGGGTTTTCACACAAATTTGACTTCAGGTATGAATTTACTGCTCCTGGTACATGTGACTGGTACATGTCAAACAGCATTCCAATATGTGTTCAGCACAGTGATTCCACCAATGCATGGGTTTTCTGGGTTGTTTTGGAGGTAATAGCCACATTTAGGACATGCACAATATAGTTTTTCAGTTTGGAATTTTGAAATGTTGAAAATTCTGCCTCATGTCCTATTTGGGAGATCTTTGAAGCTGGCCAATTCAATTTACCCAATCAAACCATATATTTGAAAACTAGACACTCCAAGGTATTTCAGGTTTCAGATACAACATACACCCATTGTATATATGTTAATGAAGTTTTCTTGTGTCACTTTTTGCGCTACATTTTTTAAGTAGAAATTATGTTTAAGGTGTTTGTGGTGTCAGAAAATGCTAATAAATGGTATGTATGATTTGCTTTTCTCAAGAGTCCCTGTAATTTTATATTAACAATGAGTTAACTCCTCATAAAACTAAGTATTCCCCTTTTCAAAAATAGGTGTGTATATGTATATCACCATTTTTTTGCTAAAAATGTTTTTAGCAGTTGCATCTATCCTGTGAAAGAAATGCTAAGCAAAATTGCCAAGAGTGTCTGCTTATCAGAAACATAATTTTGTGGTGGTTTTGTAGTGCATACAAATTATAGAGCTTGCAAAAAGTGATGCGCACCTTGCATCATTTCCTTGTAAATGCCCTGATAGTATCCTAGGCCTATGAAGTGCTCTCAAACTTAACACGAGCGACTTAGCAACATTTGGGTTTTTAACTTTATTTTTTCCCTCAAGAGTGTTATATTTTAACACTAATAAACACTGGCTTATATTTACAAATATAGTCCCAAAACTAAGCCCTTCATATGCTTCCTATTTTTCTTTTGCATTTAAAGAGTTAATGACCTTAAGGTTCTTTAACCTTAAAGAACTTGTGATATTTGATGAATGAGAAAATACAGGATGTGAAAACTGCTTGAAGGAAGACAAACACACTGGAAAATATTATAGACATTTGATCCTGACAAGATAATGAAATGTTCTCATATATCAAAATATTTGCCTGTAGCAATAAAGTTAATAAAGCGAATAGTGACATTAAACATTGGATGAATCCTGATTTTATTTGGACACACAGAGCTGGATATATCCAGCAAAACTCACATTAACATAAAAACCAGATATTGGGACACAAACCGCCCCCTTAATCTGCCTCCCAGAGACAACAGGGGCAGTAACGAGATTAACAATTCAATGGCGGGGGAGACTGGCGGCAGTCGCCCTGCACCAGGCCCTACCCTGTGACTCCACTTCTGCATGTGGAATCCTGAATTTCTCCATCTTTGGGCGCGCTGGGTCATTACAGTCGTCTGTATGGACCCAGTTCCTGACAATAACAGACAAGGCATACATAAATACAGGACTAGCCTACTAGTATGTGATAATAATTGGAGATTCCGTCACATCATATGGCCATAGTATGCTTAGCCCACCACTACGCCAAAGTACTCCAATATATGGTGGGTCCTAGCACTGAACCCTGCCTACAGAGGTACTAAACAAACTAAACATGAAATCTAAACACATATCAGAGAGACATACCTGTAGACTGCAGACTGAGACAAACATAACGGGTGGGGCAAATAGAGCTGAAGCAAAGAGCAGAACTAGAATCTAGGAATCAGAGGTTCAGGACAGAACATACGAAAATCCAGAAAAGGACCACAGCAAGACACTGGGAAACAAAAGACATGCAGCTCCGCAGCCTGGATGGGGCCTGACGGGGATTTTTTTAACGTTATAGGGCAATAAGTACAGGTAGCATATTGCTATTGCAAAACCATTTATTTTTCTCAAATATTGTCATACTGCTACCCATGTCCTATTTCGGGCATTAACTTACCCCATCAAACATATATGTTGCAAAACAAGACTTCCCAGGGTATTTCAAATGCTAGTATTTTAACCCTTTACATGCACTAATTTTACCACCAGCCTTCGTCAGACTTTGTGGTAGAAATGTTGTGGGGGGGTTTTCACACAAATTTGACTTCAGGTATGAATTTACTGCTCCTGGTACATGTGACTGGTACATGTCAAACAGCATTCCAATATGTGTTCAGCACAGTGATTCCACCAATGCATGGGTTTTCTGGGTTGTTTTGGAGGTAATAGCCACATTTAGGACATGCACAATATAGTTTTTCAGTTTGGAATTTTGAAATGTTGAAAATTCTGCCTCATGTCCTATTTGGGAGATCTTTGAAGCTGGCCAATTCAATTTACCCAATCAAACCATATATTTGAAAACTAGACACTCCAAGGTATTTCAGGTTTCAGATACAACATACACCCATTGTATATATGTTAATGAAGTTTTCTTGTGTCACTTTTTGCGCTACATTTTTTAAGTAGAAATTATGTTTAAGGTGTTTGTGGTGTCAGAAAATGCTAATAAATGGTATTTATGATTTGCTTTTCTCAAGAGTCCCTGTAAGTTTATATTAACAATGAGTTAACTCCTCATAAAACTAAGTATTCCCCTTTTCAAAAATAGGTGTGTATATGTATATCACCATTTATTGCTAGTTTTTTCCATCATCACGTTTTTTTTAGTTACAAAAAAATGTTTTTAGCAGTTGCATCTATCCTGTGAAAGAAATGCTAAGCAAAATTGCCTAGAGTGTCTGCTTCTCAGAAAGTCAGAAACATAATTTTGTGGTGGTTTTGTAGTGCATACAAATTATAGAGCTTGCAAAAAGTGATGCGCACCTTGCATCATTTCCTTGTAAATGCCCTGATAGTATCCTAGGCATATGAAGTGCTCTCAAACTTAACACAAGCGACTTAGCAACATTTGGGTTTTTAACTTTATTTTTTCCCTCAAGAGTGTTATATTTTAACACTAATAAACACTGGCTTATATTTACAAATATAGTCCCAAAACTAAGCCCTTCATATGCTTCCTATTTTTCTTTTGCATTGGAAGAGTTAATGACCTTAAGGTTCTTTAACCTTAAAGAACTTGTGATATTTGATGAATGAGAAAATACAGGATGTGAAAACTGCTTGAAGGAAGACAAACACACTGGAAAATATTATAGACATTTGATCCTGACAAGATAATGAAATGTTCTCATATATCAAAATATTTGCCTGTAGCAATAAAGTTAATAAAGCGAATAGTGACATTAAACATTGGATGAATCCTGCTACTCTATAATTAAACCTATAAATTATTAATGCATTGATTATTTTGGAAGCACATATGTAATTAAACAAAATATGTTTAGAGAAAAAATAAAGGTTAAGTTACCTGCTTTAACTC
>VKOC01032403.1:0-11225 GCA_009364415.1 Spea multiplicata | reverse complement strand
GTGTTTGTGGCTGGGCTGCAGTGTTTGTGGCTCTCTTGTGCGATGGGCTGCGCGGTTTGTGGCGCTCTTGAGTGATGGGCTGCGCGGTTTGTGGCGCTCGTGTGCGATGTGCTGCGCGGTTCGTGGCGCTCTTGCGGTTTGTTGCATTTTCAGTGAAAGGGACGTTCACTTCACAATCTAGAGAATAATGTCGTTTCTTCACATTCTCGCTTCGAATATCCAAACCGTTTTGCTTATATTTTCAAAATGTAATTTAAAACCAGAAACTGCAGCTTTTGGCAGATTAATAACATTTCAGACTTCTGGGCCGGATATTCGGTCCATAAAATGTCTTTCAGATACGGGACGGAATACAGTTAACAGAGCCGGAGAGGCCTTTTAGTGGCCAACATGTCCCAAACTGCGTGTATATTCTCTATATATTATATATATATATGTTTATTCAATCACTCTCTCTAGATATGTATAGATATATATATAGTGTGGGTATATATGCGCGTTATGTAATGTGATATAACGTGGGTGTAAATGCGCGTTATGCTATGTGATATAACCTTGGTGTATATGCGCGTTATGTAACGTGGGTGTATATGCGCGTCATGTAGTGTGAATCTGAAGTAGGGACTTGTGAGGATTTGTGCCTCTGCTTCTTGGTCCCTGAGCATGTAGACCACGGAGAAGGATCCTGAGCATTTCCAGACAGTGAGGATAATGAACCCAAACCCCAGACGGAGATCGCATTTCTGGCTGAAACAATGACTGCTCTCCCTGCTGAGCCGATGCTTCGCTGTTTGTATCAGCAGCTACGGGGTTAATGAAGGGACAGAAGCTGTAATTTGCCTGTTTTGCTTCCATCTAGAAATCTGCCGACCGTGCCGGGTTTCCATCGTCAGACGAGGAAATAAAACCCGCCGGCTGCGGCGTGGCTTTTGCTGAGCTGTTTATACAGATGTGGCCCTCATATCCTGCGGGGCCCTTGGGGAGGAATAGAATGGGTTTGCTTGCTGCTCCCTTATTGCCAAATGCAGCATTCAGGCAAGGGGTGCAGTTTAGGCTGATGTTACTGTGTCATTGGGAAATTAGGATACATAATGCAGCATTTTTTTTTTATAAAAAATACTTGATATTTAATGTACCTGCTTCTTCTCTGAACTATGCAAAGCGCTCAGAAAAATAACTGTTTTGAAATTCTTCCATGCTTCATTACTTCAAACCGAATTAGGTTGTGATCAGAGGCCCAAGAAATTGCAAGCGGCTGAATCCATCACAGTAATGAGAAAACCCTGTGGAATAAACACAGGGTTACATGTGGTTGTTGGGGAAGGTAGTTATGCGGCAAGGGTTAATTCCAAGGGGTCAAACAAAGGACACCTTCAGAATGTGCTGGTAGGTGCTCGCGCCGCTTAGTTTTACCGCCTTTTGTCATTGGAATGCGCTCGCGCTGCTTGGTTAGCCCGCGCTTTTGCATTTGCTGCGCTCGCGCTATGGTTTGGGCGGGTTTTTGCGCTATAAATAGGGACATCTGAGGCGTTCGTTTCACTTACCCCTGGCGTGCGCTAACCGACTGCACTGACCTCAGAGTCTGGTGAGCGGCGGTTTCCAGCAGGGTCCACGGGGAGCAGCATGGAAGAGCTGCTGAATTGTCGCCCGCCCTCCCATTATTTAATTAAAAAAAAATATATATATATATATATATAAAAAAAGAGTAAATATTGTTTATTTGTCGTGGCTTTTATCGGAGTGAAGTTGCGCTCTGCAAAGGGAGTGAACAATGGGGGTTTGTATAGGTGTCAGGCTGACCGGCTTTGGGGCAGTTGGCCTGGTTTTAAATTATTTGATTACTCTGTGGTTTGGGCCAAGAGTTGTGGTTTGTTTAATAGTTGTTGATACAAATTGTTCTGATTGGTTATTGTGTATAATTTGGTATAAGCTAAATAAAAGACCACGGCCTTTGTTCATCCAAAATTGTTGCAGTTGTCTTATTTATTTATTAGTTACAATTGGTTACAAACATTTACACCATACAACCACATGTGTTTTTTAAAGAATCTATATCAGGTCTCTTCATTTTAATCTTAGAAATAAGATATTGGACTGCCTTGTTGCATCAGAAGCCAACAAATTAATTGCTGTTCAAAAAGATATATGTATATTGTACGTAATTTATTCTTTAATTAGCAAATGGAGTTGGCTAATTCAGACCTTGGCAGGCAGCAAACTATTTTCCTAAAGATCTAATCTCTCCGTATCCACCGGTGCTTTGGCTTGCTGTAATAAGCCAGCTCTGATCTGCTACCAAGAAGTTCCAGCCACTTTAAGTATCATTTTCTTCTAGCCGGCAGCTGTATAAATTGCGACCGGGCCTTAAAGAGCCATGTGCATCGCATGCCTACACATTACAGAGAGCCATCAGAATGTTCCTTAATTACATTACATCTTAGTGTTGTAAACCTTTAGGTCGAGATCCAGTGCGGCATCTTCTCGGGGGTGTTAGGACGTGACTACCCTTTGTAGAATACAGGAAATAAGTCGGTCATTGTGGTTTTTTATTAAGATAGAGATAGTTTACAGTCTTGCTTTTGGTAAGGCAATAAAGAGATTAGTTTCCACTGAGCTTGCCCTCTGCTCTACCTTCACACCAACACTGGTTTTCCCTTCCGTTGTGTTCTGTAGGTTTTGTTCCGGTATGTTCCTTGGGATTGTCTCAGATCGGACGCATGAACCTGGGAAGAGATGCCAGCACCTTCAAGTACTACACCATGTGCGGACTGCAGGAGGGTTTCCAACCCTTTGCTGTCAATACGAACAGAGATGTTGCCATGTGGTTCAGCAAACGCTTACCCACTTTTGTAAATGTGCCAAAAGATCATCCTCACATAGAGGTACAGACTCATTCTGTGTCCTTATGCCCTAAAGCACCCACCCGCCGGCAGGGCCGGACTGGAACTGAAAAGCAGCCCTGGAAAAATTTGGAGAGCAGCCCCATATAGTTTATCTCGCGGTCGCGCTCTTTAACCACACGCACCCCTTATACCCGAGTCACACTATGTGCCATTCTTTTTATCTCATTATTTGTATTAAAATGCCAGAAAGCAAAAGTGTTAAAAGGCCCTAATAAATTAAATACATTTGCTACAGCGAACATTTTAGATGAAAAAGTTCAGTGGAACAAAACAGCGATCACATTATTCTTCACAATATTCTGGTAAGAAACTTTTATTTCTTTATTAATTCATGTAGACTATTTTTCATATTTAATAAAAGCTATGATTGAGACATGTTTGTTTTTTTCCCCTTTATTTGCCAACCTACCCCGAGTTATGCACATCTGCCCCCCAAGCTTGCCACTTGCCCCCTGATATGCCTTCTAACTCTATATGCCACTCTGCCTCCAGAATGCCTTATACCCCCTATATGCACTCTGTCCCATGATATGCCTTTTAAACCCCCCTATATCCACTCCTGCCATATAGGGTTAAAAGGCATATCCATGGGACAGAGCGCATATAGGGGGTATAAGGCATTCCTGGAGGCAGAGTGGCATAAAGGGGGTTAAAAGGAATATCATGGGGCACTCTGCCTCCAGAAAAGCCTTATGCCCCCCTATATGCCACTCTGCCTCCCCGATATGCTTTATACACTCCTATATGCCACTCTGCCGCATCATATGCCTTTGAATCCCCTATATGCCACTCTGCATCCAGAAATGCCTTATACCCCTATATGCCGCTCTGTCCCATGATATGCCTTTTAACCCCATGGGACAGAGTGGCATATAGAGGGGTAAAGGGCATTTCTGGAGGCTGAGTGGCATAAAGGGGGACACACTTACATACACACACATGCTGTTTTTTTTGTTTTTAACACATACAAAAAAATATTATACATTTTGTACAAAAAATACATAGGTTTACTCACCTTGTACTTCTCTTGACTTCCGTCCTCTGGTAGCTGCACACTGCCGTTCTCCTCTATGCTGACAGGAAGTCACTGACCTGACATCCGGTGCTGCAGCAGTCTGAGTGCGAGGGGGCGGAGCTTCCACCCCTCACGCTGCTCCCATCACTAGGCGGCCATCGCACACGGCTGCTGGGTGCTGATGCCGCCGGCGATACTGTAATACATTTTTAAAATGTAATATGGCAAGCCGGACCAGCTTGCCATATTAAATTAAGAAAAAAAGTATTATAGTAGCACCGGCTGGCCGCATCAGCACCCAGCGGCCTCTCAGATTAGATTTCGGGCAGCCTGGGGGGCAATTGCCCCCCCTGCCCAGCCCGCCCCTGGTCCCAGCCCACAGACCTGCCGGCCCACCGGGAAATTTCCTGATATCCCGGTGGGCCAGTCCGGCCCTGATTGAGCCCACAATTCTAAAAAAAAACATCTCATATAGCCATCTATAGAAAACGCAGGGTCATCATAGCCTTCTATAGCTGGGCCCGGCCCTTTATAAGGCACTGAAGGGTCATTGATATGAAATGGTCCGATGAATAGACCTTTTGGGGCTGGAACCCATGCGTATTGCGACTTTCTGCCTAGCCAAGAGTAATGTGTAATGTTGTAATAAACGTCTGGATAGCCATACCTCAGGAAGAGATTCATTTTGAAAACGTAGTAGAATCTTAGTCGGGACAACTAGAAACAACTGATACGTAATGTGTAGCCCATCATCTTCTCACTGGAAAACATCAGCATAGTTAGTACTGCGGAATTGGTGTGTTTGGCGGCGTTAACTTTATAGAATGGGAAGTTCCAGTAGAGAGAGAGACAGAGAGACACACACACACACACAAAAAAGGCAAAGCGCGTGTCGTGCTATGAAGTCTTCTTTCCTTCTTTGGACCTCCACAATGCATGGTAAGAGTTCTTCAAGAGTTAACGTCATTATACTGCAGGCAGACATTTGAGACAGTATAGAGACATAAAGACAGTATAAGTGCAGCATAGAGTCAAGAGAATAAACCCTGAAAAGTAGTATTTACAGTGAGAAACGCGGCAGAGACGGGAGGAACCTGGACAAACACCAAAAAGAACCCACAGGCTGTGACATCCGAAGGCAGTGGAAAGCAGTCCGCAGCTTCATATGGCTGGGTTTGTTCTGCGTATTAAAGAAGGAGTCATTTATATAATAATCCAGGGCCTGACAAATTTCTTTTAAATCTAGGAGCCAGCTAAAAAAGTTAGGAGCCAGGATGTTTTTTTGCCCTACACTCACGCTTTGCCCCAGCACCCACAGTCTCGCACTTTACCCCAGCCCTTACTTTGCCCCTGCGCTCAGTCTCACACTCAGCATGTACTGGCTGACTTGGCATGATAGGAGTACATGCTGAGACCTGGCTTGCTACCCCCCCCCCGTATTGATGCTGCACATCACTTAGAGCCCCCTGTGCCAAGCTCCTCCCCCACTTACACAACCATGCTATCACACACACTCATTCATATACTCATTCATACACCCTCCTTCACCCCCTTACCTGCACTGCAGATCTCTCACACGCAGACTTCCATAGGGGCCCTGCTGATTCTCACTCTCTGTCTCTCTGCACGAATTTCTCTTGTCCCGCCCACTGGGAGGAGGAATGGAGCAGTCATGTGACATGAGATTCATGCATGTGACTCCTCTGGTTTCCTGCTTCCTGTGGCCAGCACCAGAGACGCTGCTTGCACAGTAAGATACGCGGTTAAGCAGCGCGGCCCCTTCGGGGATTATTTTCGGCGGTTTTTTATTTGTATTTCGCCACCGGTTTGGCTCACAAACACCTAGGCGCCAAGACAGAATTATCAGTCGCCACGGCGCCCTGTGCCTGGGATTTGCCGAGCCCTGTATAAATAATAAATGCCCTCTCTCCCTTCCTGAGTATTATAAAGTTAATTTGAGATGTTGTGCAGGGCAGCTAAACCCCTTCACCTGTAATAACAGCAACATAGCCGTCTCTACAGCAGACTGATATATATGAATGTACTGAGAGTGTGCAAACATGCGCCGTCTTTGTGTTTGCTCCACCAAGTAACGTGTACCCGGGTACCTTAACCGCAGAGCAAACGCTTTCCTGAGAAAACCAGGTTTCTGTTCCAAACCTTTTTGTAATTACACAGAGTCTGTGAGCGCATCTTATTCCCAGCCACCGAAATGCCTGTCTGATTTGTTTCCGTGGTGCGAAGAAGCTAATATAATTATGGGAATCGAGAAAATATTAAACTAACTGCAGCGATAAGATTAGCCGCGAGATAACAACGTAACAGGAACCTCGTCCACATCGGACTATTCTGTGGGGCATAACAGCAGGGACAGCAGAAGTGCTTTTAACAGATTCAGGTTCGGTGTTCCTGGGGGTCAGTGGTTTTCCATCAGACGTATAAAAGTAATTATTACGTCGTATGAAATGTAGCGATGTCACCTCGTGACGGTCGCTTTATGTGAATCGTTCGTGTACTTGGGAACGGCAGGGAAGTCGGTCTGCCCCGGGTGCCACTCTGAGTGTCTCCTTACCTTCTCCGCCGGCCGCTTCCATGCATCTCCTTTCCCGCAGCTTCGCTTCTTCTCTTGCCTCTTCTTCTTCTGTCTTCTTTCACTTCTCTGCGTTATCATCTCCGCTGACCAGGTCTCCAGGACAGCCTGTGAGTGAGAGTGTATGAGTGTGAGTAAGAGTGAGCGAGAGTGTGGGGGCGGCTAGTGCCAGACACTGTAGGTGCGCCCGTTGTTGAATGTTTATGTTTGGAGAGAATATGGGTGTCACAAATGTGCTGTTATTTGTAGAAAATACCCCTAAGAAGATAAAAAAGGCACCTTGTCTGCATAAGATAAAGGGAAATGTGGGGCTGTGAATGGTAAATATATGTAAAATATCACCTTTGCTATTAGGATAGGTTTCATTAATGTAAACTACATTCTAGACCGTACTAGAGTGGAATAGAATGCTATTCTAAGTCACCCTGGCTAATCAACCAGATAAACACTTTCTCTAGAGAATAAAATAAGACCACAAATAAATGCAATGTTTACACCTTATAATGTTTGTCGTTTCTGATGAACGAATGCAGGGAAAAGTGGTAAAAAGCTGTAGGTAATGCAGAGCCTGGGAGGGAGATGCCAGCTGAGCATTAGGTGGGAGACAGTAAGAGCAGATGAAGAAGCCTCCATGACCGACATGGGAGAGACCGGCTCTGGAAGACTTCCGTGAGTGGAGCGTGCGAGAGCGCACATCATGCCGACAACCGACATGAACACGTTTCAGGGGCCGCTTTATCTTGGCTCAGGCAGCCAACACGTTGCTTAAACGTTCATATAGAGAGTCGCGCTACAGCTGCCGGTCACACGTCAGACTTTCACAATCTTCAAATGAGTGCAGAAATGCAAAAAAAAATCTATATATATACTGTATATATTATTATTATTATATAACACAGATTCCATAGCACTGCAGAACGAAAGTATCCAGATAAATCTGAATGGAGGCAGAACTTGCATTGGGGGGGCTGCCCTTTATTGGCTTACATTTTACAGATGACTTTGGTTTTGTGTACATTATATACACTTGTATACACTATAATGTACTATATCATCCAAAATACAAGACATCACAATGATTGGTAGGCTGTAAAAGGGCATCCTTTCTCCTGGTACATAGGGGATCGAGTGATTATTAACAAAACCGCAGAGAAAAGCTGGCCAGCGTTACAGAAATATAATAAAATATATAATATAATTATTTTATTTAGAAAACATGTATTTATCTATTTGTACTTTTGGCATTGCAGTAAAATATTTAGTCATGTTTGTAAAGTATAACCACAGAGATCTTCTTCTTCACCTGAAGACTTCATTTCCTACAACATCCTCCCCCATAGTGTCAATCATATATAATGATATATATAATCATATAGTACCTCAACCTCCCTCCTCACCTGAATCCATCCTCACCTGCTTCAGCCCAGTTACACCCTTTGAGGTTTCCAAGGTCCTGTTGTCCTCACCACCTGTCCCCTTGACCCTGCACTCACATCTCCTACTCCCCCTCTCTAGTGTCTTTGCTCCAACCCTAACCCACATCTTTAATCTCTCCTTTTCCTCTGGTCTATTCCCATGCTCATTCAAACATGCCATCATCTCCCCCATCCTAAGGAAACCGTCACTTGATCCCACATCCCCATCAAACCACCATCCAGTTTCACTTCTCCCGCCAGCTTCCAAACTGCTGGAACGATTATCCTACAATCAACTGACAAACGTTCTCTCTTCAAGCTCTCTACTTGACCAGTGACAATCCGATATCTGTCCACAGCATTCAACAGAGACTGCACTCACTCAAATTACTAATGGCCTCTTCACAGCTAAAATGAAAGGCCAATTCTCAATTCTCTTGGACCTCTCAGCAGCCTTTGACACAGTCGACCACCCCCTCCTCCTACAAACCCTCCACGCTCGTGGCATCCGTGACACGGCTCTTTCATGGACTAAATCCTACCTTTCACACCGTACTTTTAGTGTCTCATTTACTGGAACTCCTCTCCCCTACCGCTATCTACTGGTGTTCCTCAAGGCTCAGTTCTTGGGCCTCTGCTATTCTCCATCTACACATAGTCTTCCCTCGGACAACTTATTTATTGTATGTGTTATTGTATGTGTTTCTAAATTGTTCTTCTGACTGTAACAGCGCTGCGGAATCTGCCGGCGCTTTATAAATAAATGTAATGTGATTTTCTCTGACTCGACTGGTTATAACAGAGCAGACGGTGTTTAATTAGCAGTATCAGCGTAGAGATACATCGGCACATGTATTCGTGAGCCCTACAAACGGCACGCAATTCAAGAACATAACTACAAAACATTACATACGTAAACTACATCCCTTATCATTAAAATGTATTTCTCCTATACATTTTCCTAGCGGCACATTAATCATAAACAGGTGTTATTAAAGGAAAGGTTCAGACCTGGGTAGAAATATAACCGAAAAGTACTATTTTGTATTTATTAGATTCTTCTGCTCCACGCTGCGCAACATTTCCACAACGCGGTGTCTCTTACCATGCACTTTACGTTATATGCTACGTGCAGTTATATTGTTGTTAGCGCCTAGTTAGTGGCTATAATATGATTGCTTACTACAAATGAATGTGATGTTGGAGCTCTAGGACGCGCATGTTCGGGTGAAATCACATTGTTACTCTCGTTTTATCCTGTAAACTCTGTTTGTAATTGCCTCATTGCTCACGCCAACGATCAGAATTGAACTGTGACATTTCGTAGCTGCGACTTTCCAAAAAGCCCAGTTTTATTCAGTGAATATTTATAGAACCGACGCAGAGTAGAAGTGTCTAACGACTCATTTATCTCTGTCTTTCAATAGGAGAAAGAGATTTCTCGGTGGCCTGTCAGGGAGTCGGTGAAAACCATGTTGGCGACAGGCTGGAGCGTGGAACGTTCGGAGGAAGGAGAAGCCCTGGCACTGCGCAGGGAAAATGAGAAGATGCGCAGCATGTCCCAGGCCAGCCAGGTATACGAG
Source organism: Spea multiplicata (assembly GCA_009364415.1). Classification (NCBI taxonomy): domain Eukaryota; kingdom Metazoa; phylum Chordata; class Amphibia; order Anura; family Pelobatidae; genus Spea; species Spea multiplicata. The sequence goes on along the minus strand of VKOC01032403.1, from coordinate 1,719 downwards.
CGATCAAATGTATGTTACAAGCAGAATCATATCCCAGGTTACACTCAGGATGGCCAAGTCACAGGTTCACCTTCTAACTGGACTCCACATTCTAGGCTACATCCGTGACTAACCAATGGTATGCTTATATATATTAAAGGGAGCTGGCTGGGTGGAATTTAAGAAGTAGGCATATTGGTTTTTAGCCTACATAATCACAGATTTCGGTTTTATGGGTGGTAATGTGAATCTTAGCCACAGCCTGCAAGATTAGACTTGTAACGGACTGGTCTCGTATAGATCAAACCAAACACCATGTCCAAAGATCACTAGCCAACGGTGAATGCAATAACCGAGGAGAAAGTGAATGCATTCATATGAAACCTGGAGATGTACTACGTAGGACTCGCGTAGTCCATCGAGTTAACCTATGCTTTGATTGTTTACGATTCGAACGTTCTGTCTGATCTATGTTTTACAGGGAAACGGTTACACTCCTGTCCCAATCGATCTGAGCAATGTTGTCCTTTCCAGAGAGCTCCAGGTTTGTGTCCCCGTTATAGTTTATTTCTTTTCTCCAAACCGATTTTGCCCATCTGATCTGGCCATTACTCCCTGCTAAACTCTCTATTCAGGATGGCCATATGCCTATCCCAGGGGTAGGCAATCTTTGGCTCTCCAGATGGTGTGAACTACATTTCCCTTGATGCTTTGCCAGCATAATGACTGTAAGAGCATTATGGGAGATGTAGTCCACAACATCAGGAGAGCCGAAGATTGCCTACCCCTACCGCACTGGCCAGAAAGTTGTTCCAGTTATCTACCGCCCTCTTAGTGAAATCCGGTTACTTAGTTAATGAGGTTGAAAAAAAGTAATCTGCTGATAAAAGGTAACGTCTACGGAGGAAATCTTCAAGATTGGAATGTTTTCCTCCGTGAAGGTTATTTGTCAAATTTGTCAAAGTTATCTGACATCAAAAGTGAGACAAAAAACCCTCCCCAGAATGATTGTACATAAATAGATTTATGTATCGTGGAGCCTTACTGGATTTTTCCTAAAATTATTAAGGAAACCGGTCGTTCACTCACTCTGCACAATGTGTTTTTAAGGCTGTACTGGCCCATTTTTTGATCTATGCAGCAATTAAAACAAATCTTTAGCTTTGGTCAGTTGTCTCTGCTTCCACCGCTTTTGCAGGGAATGGTTGAGGCGATGGCTGAAAATTATCATAATATTTGGGCCAGAAAGAAGAAGCTAGAATTGGAGAGCAAAGGTAAGATATACATTTGTTTAAATGGTGCCTGGTTTTAAGAATAAGGGAGCAATCCTGTCCTCCGTTGTAACAGCACATAACGTGAAATGTAACTAATCTTTATCGAAGGCTCCGCTTTGCATTTATTAGTGAACGTGGCTTTACTGTACACATATCCGCACCCAATCCCGAAAATTATCGTTTACAGAAAGGGAGAACCAATGCAAATAATCTGTTTGATGAATGAATTGTTGGTTGTCGGTCTGCAGGCGGAGGGAGCCGTCCATTACTTGTGCCGTACGACACCCCAACAGCCAAAGAGAAGTCTCGAGATCGGGAGAAAGCTGCCAGTAAACGGTGACGCCGTATCCAGGTACAGATGCCGCATTTAGCGTTCAGTAACATCTCTACTTTTTTGTTCATATATTCATTTTATTATTATGCATTAAATAAGATGCACATATTATTATTATTATGTTTGTTTAAT
>VKOC01032402.1:0-13349 GCA_009364415.1 Spea multiplicata | reverse complement strand
AATTATAAAAAAAGAATTCCATAAAAGGCAAGATTATTTTTTTTGTTTAAACTAAATTTTTGGAACTGTTTAACACTTTTGTGTCCATTCACAAGTAGAGTGGTTAGTGGAATTAAAGGGTATGTTGGGCATGTTGTTTTCAAAGGCCTGTGCGTGCCTGCAAATTTGTGAGGTTCGGGCACAAGTCCTGTCCTAAAACATTAATCTCCTCTGTATGCAATACACATACACGTATACAAATAATAATAACTAAACTTATGTGTCCGGAATTAAAGCATTGGAATTAAAGCATTTATGTATAAACATGTCTAAAAATATGATATGTTCTTAATTTAAGTTACAATAGTGAACAAACACAATATGTTTTAAATAATAACAGAAATATAATTGTATGAATACATCATTAAAACATTAACAGAGTGGGTTGGAAAAAGTATGTGAACTCCTAGGCGAATCACTTCAACAAAAGCTAATTTAAGCCAGAAGTTAGCATACCTGAAGTCCAATAAATGAAATGGGATTGGAGGTGTTTTTTAGAAAATACTTTGACATAAAAAACACTCAAATATTTTGAGTTTGCTATTCTGAAGTAACATCTACTGATGTAAATCATGCCTCACAAAAAGGAACCTCAAAAGAGTTGTTGATTTGCATAAAGCTTAAAAGGGTTACAATGTTATCTCAAATAATTTACATATTTATTTGCCCACAGTCAGACAAAATTGTTTATAAATTGGGAAAATCTAGTACTGTGTCCCTAGAAGTGGGCATCCAGCCAAGATGACTCCAAGGGCACAGAATGTTCAGTGAGTAAAAAAGAACCCTAGTATAATAGCTAAAAACTTGATGGAATCAATTAAACTAGTTAACATCTCTGTTCATGAGTTTACCATATGCTAAACATTGAAAAGGCGTAGAAGTCATGGCAGGACACCACATGGAATAAGGTTGAATTGTTCGTGAAAAGAACATGCATCACTATGATGCCAAATACCAACATAAAAACATCATCCCGACATTGAAATATGGTGGAGGGAATATCATGATTTGGAGCTACTTGGCTGCTCCAAATCATGACATTCCCTCCTGGACAACATGCCATCATCGAGGGGATAATGAATTCCCCAGATATCATACAGGATAATGTAAGGATAGCTGTGCGCTAGCTGAAGCTCAGTAGAAGTTGGGTGATGCAGCAGGACAATGCCTCTAAACATTGAAGTAAATCTACTACAGAATGGTTTAAAATAAAGAGCGCCCAGTCAGAGCGCTGACCTTAACCTGTTAGAGTAGCTATGGAATGACCTCAAGAGAGCCTTTAACACCATCCTAAGACCATGGCTGGGCTTAATCAGTTCTCTAAGGATGAATGGTCTAAAATTCCTCCTGGAAGTTGTGCATGTCTGATCTGTAGCTACTGGAAGGGCTTGTTTGAGGTTCTTGCTGCCAAAGGATGTTCAGTTTCTACCAGGTATTAAATCCATGATTCCCTTACCTTTTTCCGCCAGGTCTTTGAATGTTTAATGGGTGTTCAATAAAGACATGAAATATTATCATTTTTGTGTGTCATTGTGTTTGTCTATACTTGTGACTTAGATGTACATCATTTACTTTATCTTGTTACTGTATTTATGCATGCAAGGGCATATGTCTGTCACAGCAACACTTGAAATGTAGTTAAAATGTCTACATAGGGTGACTTAAGGGTGATTTGCCCTATAAACAACAAAGTGTTTTGTGACCACTGAGGTCCAAGCGGCCAGGGCCCCTCCTTTGAACTAAAAAGATCTAAGATGTATTTATGAACAATAATTAAGAGCACATGAAAGCTAGGATGCAAAATAAAGAAAATAAAACCAAGAATCATTCTAGTAAAACTCTTTTTGTGTAAACATGTTGCACACACGCACCTGCAAGTAGTAAAACTGGCACAGTGCCAATTATGCTAAATAATTGTCATTTGCACACCATTGTCCATTTTAGCTATAACTGCTTCCTTCTTAACTACTAATTCAGTGCTGTCTTGTTGAAACATAGAAGACATCTAACTTGTTTAAGCATTGTTAGTATAAACATGGCACATTGTAGGACAAAAAAACACATAGTGGGTTATTTATGAAGGGCAATTATGTTACAAAGTTTTCAAAGTGGTCCTTTGCCCATAGCAACCAATGGAATGCTCCTGCTAATTGAACCATTCCATTGGTTGCTCTAGACCTCTTTTAAAACATTTACCAGAACTGCTCTTTATAAAAGGAACTTTTACAAGCCCTGTGGAGTAATAATATAGTTCTGAAGCAAAACATTTAATGTTTAGCAATTTGTTTCTATGGTGAGAGTAACGTATGTTAATTTGAATTTAAAGTCTTGTTTATAAATGACATATTACCTTAACTGGTGAATTGTTCAAATTATATCTTAAACTTAAAATGTAAAGTTTTAAAGACCCATACTAATGTTTGTTCTTATTCTAAGTTTCAAAATAAATTAATAAACCCGTCTAATTAAACTTACCTGTTACCTTCCAACAGGTCAGTTTGTAAAATTTCTACCCTGGTAGATTTGCCCCAGTCCACTATGAGTGCTATTATTGTGAAGAGTCTATAAGTAACAACAGCTCAGCTGTGAAGTGGTAGACCATACAGAATCGCATGGCATGGCCGCTGAGTTCTGAAGTGCATGGCACATATAAATATTGTGCATAGCACATATATAAATATATATATACTCGGTGGAATGCTTTGGACTGAAACTAGATTGTAGAGGGTCAAGCAGAGAGTTAGAGGAAAGAAATGAGCGAGTTGATTTTAATTTAATCATTACAGCAGTTTGGATGCTATGGGGGAGGGGAAACTGGATGGTAGTTTGATGGGGATGTGTGATCAACGTAAGCTGTCTTTAGAGTGGGAAAGCATGTTTAAAGGGGGATGTGAATGCTCAAATGGAAAGAAAGAGGTTACAGACATTGGTTAGGGTTAAATTAAGGACACCAGAAAGAGTGAGGGCACAGGGTCGAGGGGAGAGATGGTCAGGTTGGAGGACAAGAGAACATCGGGGTGACTGGATTAAAGCTGTTGAGCTTGGCTGAGGGTGTTGAGGGTGGCTTGTGGCAGGAATGGGTAGCAAGGTCTTGGGGAGAGAAGTAGGAAGGTGAGGGGGGTGCGGGGGACAGAGAAGTGTGTTGAAAGTGGAAAACAGATGTTTAGGGTTGTGAGATTAATGAAACAAAATATGTTTGGAGAAATAAAAATTTGATGTATAGGAACGGAGCATACGTTTGAAAAATGTGCCTGCCATGTCTTTCTTGTTTCAGGTATGTTCTGTTTTTTACTTATATTATATTTGATAAAACCAGTTAAACACTTATATACTTCTAACTTCATTTATATTGTTAACAAAATTTTCACAAAATTCTTCTTTTTTTCTAGTTTGTTGCCCAGCCTAACTGTCAACAGCTGCTTGCGTCCCGTTGGTATGATGAATTTCCAGGCTGGAGGAGACGACATTGGGCAGTAAAGATGGTGACGTGTGTCATAATAGGATTTCTTTTTCCTGTCTTCTCTGGATGTTACCTAATAGCTCCAAAAAGCACACTGGGACTCTTTATAAGGAAGCCTTTCATCAAATTCATATGCCACTCTGCATCATACTTGACTTTTCTGTTCCTTCTTTTGCTTGCATCACAATACACGGAATATAAGATGCGAGAAGGACCCGCACCTACCGTTGTTGAGTGGATGATATTGCCATGGGTTTTGGGTAAATGCATTCCTAAAGAAAATACAATACAAAGGTTGAATGCTTTAAGTTTTGTTTCTTTGTTTTTCTTCAATATTTATTGAATGCATGCAGTCATTAGTTGCAGTTATATAAACAAAAAACTAGCTGCCAAAGCTAGTTTTTGAATTATTTCTTGCATATTTAATGGTTGAATGTTGTATATCCATTTAGAAGCTAAAAAATTCTTACGTGACACAATATACATTCTACTAATAGAGAGAGCCATATATAAAAAGTAGTTCTTGTGACAAGTATTAAAAGTGGTTTATCACCATAGCAACCATATGCAAATGCCAAGCAACATCCCCCTGGTTGCCATGGTGAAAGAATCGCTTTTAAACTTTATACATAAACCTCATTACTAAACATGTGCGAATGGGCCAAAAATGATTGGACAAATTCTGTTTTTGTCCATCCATTTAGAATAAAAATCAGGGTCTGTTTTAAATTCAGATCGCTGCTCGACACCCACATTATCTCTCACTCTCTCACACTCATTTTCTTTCACTCTCTCTCATGCTCTCTGAATCTCACCATACCTTCTCTGCCGACCACTTCCGCTTCTGTGTCTCCCATCTTCTTGTTCTGCATTTTCTCGTTCTCCTTTTTTCTATCTCCTATCTTCTTTTTATCTCTCTTGTTTCTTCGTCCGCATCTCTTCAGACATAACCTCCCAGCAAACGTCCGCCAAAATGATGGAACTTCTGGTGTTGTCCTCTCCCCTGATCCTTCAATAAGGGGATAGGAAGTCACCAAAAGCGCCACTATTTTGGTGGACGTTCATACGAGGTTATCTTAGGGCAATTTGGCACAGCTTCGAGGTCACGTCAGCGGAGATGTGGACTAAGGAAGAAGAGAGAAAAGAGAATAACAAGAAGATGCGAGACACAGAAGCAGACCTGTTAGACACAGAAGCTGACCTGTGAGACACAGAACTGGCATAGAAGGTAAGGAGACATTCACAGAGAGTGAGAGAGTGGGAGTATAAGAGCCTGTGAACTGTTTTCTTCTGTTTTGCGTGGGGTTCTGACTTCGTTTTCTGAGATCTGTATGAAATGAGGAAAAACGCAATTTGCAATTTGTATGAATTCTATTACACAAGTCTACTCATTACCATTTGTTTAATATACTCAAATGTGCCAAATGAACTTAACTGGACGGGGAGTGGAGCTGGGAGGATATGGGAGGGACAAACACCTCTTCCTATCTATATTTATTAAACAAACTTACCTGGGATCAGCTATGATTTCCAGAGCTTATGATCAAAATTCCCTACTTCTGTGCTCATTTATTTATTATAAAGAAATAATCACTTGACTCACACTACCTCTCTTTCACTCTGCAAATATTAAATATTAAAAAAATAGCACTATCATATTCCATAATGTTTTATAACAGGTAAAAATTATAACTATTGTAGTATGTAAAGAGCATATAGCATAAAACAGTCACACATAAGAAGGGGTAAAACTGAATATGCTAAATAAATGAAAGTAGAAAATAATACATTCCATAAGTATATTACAACTCATTTTGCTACTCAAGTCACTCTCATTGTGCCAGATGGTGATGGAAGTCATGGTCCATCAAAGATCATCATCATTGCGTACAGTGAAGGAAAAAAATATTTGATCCCCTGCTGATTTTGTACGTTTGCCCACTGACAAAGACATGATCAGTCTATAATTTTAATGGTAGGTTTATTTGAACAGTGAGAGACACAATAACTACCAAAAAATCCAGAATAACGCATTTTAAATAAGTTATAAATTGATTTGCATTTTACTCAGTGGAAATAAGTATTATGACACCTTTGCAAAACATGACTTAGAACTTAGATATTTTTTGTAGTTGGCCACCAGGTTTGCACACATCTCAGGAGGGATTTTGTCCCACTACTCTTTGCAGATCCTCTCCAAGTCATTAAGGTTTCGAGGCTGACGTGTGGAAACTCCCTCCATAGGATTAAGGTCTGGAGACTGGCTAGGTCACTCCAGGACCTTAATGTGTGTCTTCTTGAGCCACTCCTTTGTTGCCTTGAGCATGTGTTTTGGGTCATTGTCATACTGGAATACCTATCCAGGACCCATTTTCAATGCCCTGGCTGAGGGAAGGAGGTTCTCACCCAAGATTGGATGGTGCATGTGCCCCATCCATTGTCCCTTTGACGTGGTGAAGTTATCCTGTCCCCTTAGCAGAAAAACACCCCAAAGCATAATGTTTCCACCTCCATGTTTCAAGGTAGAGATGGTGTTCTTGGGTTCATAGGCAGCATTCCTCCTCCTCCAAACACGGCGAGTTGAGTTAATGCCAAATAGCTCTCATCTGACCACAACACTTTCACCCAGTTCTCCACTTCAAATGGGCCTGTACATGTGCGTTCTTGAGCAGGGGGACCTTGCGGGTGCTGCAAGATTTCAGTCGTTCAGGGCACAGTGTGTTATCAATTGTTTTTTTGATGATCATGGTCCCAGCTGCCTTGAGATCATTGACAAGATCCTCCCATGTAGTTCTGGGCTGATTCTTCAGCGTTGTCATGATTGCTAAAGCTCCACGAGGTGAGATCTTGCATGGAGCCCCAGACTGATTGATATCGACAGTTATTTTGTATTTCTTCCATTTGCGAATAATCGCAACAACTGCCACCTTCTCACCAAGCTGCTTGTCAATGGTCTTGTAGCCCATTCCAGCCTTGTACAGGTCTACAATCTTGTCTCTAACATCCTTGGACAGCTCTTTGGTCTTGCCCATGGTGGAAATTTTGGAATCTGATTGATTGATTGCTTCTGTGGACAGATGTCTTTTATACGATAACAGGCTCCCGAAAGAACAGGCTTTGTCAAAGTGCTGCCTGGGCCCCACAATGCGACTCCTGTGGCACATGATCTTCTATGAGCCTAGTTACTAGTGAATGCACATTTTTGCCACAATGTCAGTGATTTTGGTAATATGTCCATAAATCTGCAGTCCTTAATATGCAGTTGTGATTTAGATGTTGTCGACAGAGTCTTGACAATCATAATTAAATTTTGCTTTTTTGTCTGAGATTGATGTTTGTCAGTTGCCAAGAGTTTGGGATGTCCTGTTCTTGCATAACATAAATGTATCTAATGTTAATGCGACTTTTAACAGAAAAGGTCACTAGCTTAGTTAATCCACAGCAAAAGTGGCCAGAAATTAATGATGTGGCACACATCCATAAACAATAAATTTAGTGCAGTTTTTTTGTCAATTTACGTATTGTAGACTTTATTATGCAACAAGTACTTTGGGAGCACAGCCAACCCTCTGACTGTTGACATAATGGTAAAAGGCTTGCATTATACAAAAAGGCCGTAGGCCCAATCTGAAGGGTCGGAAGTTTAAATATAATGTAAGAAGCTTTTACTGTACTGAGAGGGTAAATGATACATAGAGCAGCCTCCCATCAAAAAGTGGTAGGGGCTAATACAGTGATGGAATATAAACCTGCTTGGACTAATTAAGGTATGAATCTCTACATCAGGAAAAATTAGCCAAAAGGTTCTTATGTCTTTGCCCATATTTTCTCTGTGTGCATAAAAATATTATTGAAATGTTTACCCTTTGGAAGAGATATACTGTCTGCTGACTTGAAGACTGATCTCCAGGCTACCCTAAAGTGGCTGTATCTGTAGGTCTATGTCACAGAGGCTGACTTCTTTCAACTTTGTAGTGTAAAGTTGTGAAAGTGGTCTTAGCATCATAGCAACCTAGCAGAATCATTGCATTATTGTTTAAAAGACCACTTCTAGGATCAGTGTTTGTGATATGTCTGTATAGTTTTGGAAAGATGAACTTAGACATTTATTAGTATTTTTAACAAATACACAAATGTACATGTGTATTTAAAAAGTGGTATGTGTGCATGTCAAGTAATCAATTGTTTTGCCTTTTCATTTTAATTTTTTTCTGCTTTTTTGTAAGAAATATTTTTATGGTTGTTGTGAATCTAGACATTAGTGGTAAATGATTTTGCAGCCTAATTTTACACCTTTACAACTAAAGTAACATAATTGCAAAACAATAGAAAATGAGTCTTGAAGTGTAAAATATTGTCTTTATAATGATGAGTTTCGGAATATAAAAATTAGCTCAATGCTTCTTAAAGGATGCCTGAAAATCTAAACGCCATAGAAAATGTTGGTTTGGCATTCGCAATAGGAAGTCTTCATAATAGGTTGTGTGAATTTTGCATGCTGTGTCTTTAAGCAGAAGTCTTCTTATTTAATGTTATGGTTTAAAGATTTGAATCAGAGTATTACAAAAATTGTGATGAATCAACAGTACCACTATCAACCTTCACAGATCTCCTTGTTAGATGGTAATTTTAGTTTGTTGTGTTGAAAATATGTGAAAAGGCTAAAATAAACCAAGTGTTATCTCTGACAGATTTGTTGAAATGCTAAATTGAGCATTTTAATGATTTTGTCATAACAATATATATATCATATATATATTTATGCTGTATAGTCCCTGTAAAAAAACGTTTGATTGTTATCCCACATTTCTATTGAATTGTGGAATTTAATTTCACTTTCCGAACTAGTTTGTTAGCTAACAGTCTGTATTTTATAAATGTGTATTTCTAGATTTATTAGTATTTAATATAGTTTATATTTAATTTTAAATGTTTGTGTTAGACTTTTGTGTTGGGAAGGGAACATCCTTATATGAATTCTTATTGGTTAGTTCCAATGAGTAAAATATCAAGAAAAAGGACAGTGTATTTTTAAAATATTTTTATTACTTTAAAAAAGCAGTTTTTTATTTTTTTTTAACATCCTACACGCTTACGAAGGATATACTGTAAAATGTCACACATAATTATCACAATTTGTCTTATTTTAGGACACTGAGTGGGTACATGTTATATATGGCTACATGCTAAAATGGCATGCATATAACATTTCACTGTAGCTTTAGTTTCAGAAGAAGCAGGTATATTATTAACAAGTGTGACATTTATGGTATGTAATATAGTATGGTAATGCTTGTTTAAGTGTCCTAGACTTTGCTTTGGTACAGCTGTAGCATTCTGTATATCCCTAAATGACGTTAATTGTTAAGTTAGCTAGCTAGCTTTTATACACCCTTTGTGACATCAAACCTCATTAACCTAAATCTATTTTCAAATTTAAATAAAGCCAAATTCCTCCCTATCACCCATCTTATTCAACATATGCATGAAACTATTAGCAGACTTGATCAAGAGGGCTAGATTTCCATTGGTATGTAGATGACACCTAAATATGCCTTGGAGCATCAGAATAGCAAAGAACACATCCCAGCACCATTATCTCATGCCACAGAGACATTCTTGACTGGAGGCAGCTAACATACTACAACTCAACCCAGATAAAACGGAACTGATGGCGCTAGACTTCAGATGTCACCCATTAAGTATTACTTCCCAACAAGCAGCAGAACTCCCCATCTCAACAGGTCGAAACCTAGGAGCAATAATAGACAACACATTTTCCATAAAATCTTGAATCGAGGCAACTACGAAAACTGATTTGAAACCACTGCACTTCATAGAGTGCCCTATATGAGGGCATGCCAGATTATCTATTCTCCCCCTACAGGCAATTCAGAAAAATGCAACAATCTGGAAAACTCAAATTTAATTCCATATCTGTTGAACTGAGGAAACTACCTTGACTACCGGTGAAGCAATGAGCCCCATTCAAATACCTCACAATGATACTCCAAGCATTATATAAAAGTAAATCATCATTATTTACAGGATAAGTTTACCTTCCACTCCTCCTCAACTGCCCTCGCAACAAACAAGACATACTGTTCAGCATCTTAACTAGGTGCGTGGCACTAGAACAGCCTCCCTCGGCCTATTAGGAAAACAGAATTCCCTACATTCAGATGGAAGCTAAAGACTTGGCTCTTTAACAAGACATTTCCTGATAATCTGCCCCTACTATTTTCCTTTTCTGGCCCCTTAACCACAAGGACAAACTGTCTACCCTGCTTATGCACTATATACACTCACAGATAATAAGACAGAGATGTAGATTATTCTGGAAGTAAAAATAATAAGGGAGCTCATACTACATGGTAACCTAGACCATAGGGAGCCATGCACAATTTGCTATGGCACTCTTTCTATTATAGTTCTATCCATATAAATTACCTTGATATTGTCAATGGAGTTTCTTGGCAGCAGGTGGCAATGCACCTTTTTCCAACTTGCTCATTTGTTGTTCTGCTGCAACTTGACATTTGATAAATCTGACCCTATCCATCACCAACCCTCTTCCAGTTCCCCGTTCCTTCCCTCTCCTACCCCATACCGTATCCTGTATCCTTTGGCCTGACTCACAGGTAACGATTTTGGATTTGTAGTCAAACTTGCTTATCGTCTGACCCCTGAATTTGGGGTCTGTGTTTACTTCTGCCTTTCTGTCTGCCAACAGTCTCCCACCTAGCTGCCTGCCTAGAGTCTCCAGCATTGCCACTTGCCAAGAGTCAGCAGCATTTCTGTCGGCCAGAGACTCCTGTCCCATTTGCTATAAGTTGCATTCTCTATTGGTAACTTGTAGGTGGGCACTGCAAAGCGATGTGTATCTATGTTAGGTTTTACCTTATTGACCTGGTGGGTCTTAACTTTAGTACCCTGACTTATATTATGGTAATCTTAACAAAATGTATTTTGGTATAGATTCTTAAACAGCAAAAAGTATTAGGTGCTATTTTGCTTTGTGCTTTGATGCCCCAAAGAGAGGACATCAAACTCTCTTTGGGATATGTAAACATATTTACAGTATGGTCCATCAATGCTATAAGGACCGTTATTCTCTGGGCTATCAAAGAGTTACAAAATGCAAGCTATTTTCTATAATTTGTTTTCCACTCGTAACTTTCTGAAGTTGCAGTAAAAATAGAATAGAATGTAATGTGGGAGAATATTAGCAGGGGACCAGAAGGCTTACAAATTATAAAAAAACAGCTTGTTTTGTGTAGTTTTGTACATTCCCACAGCTCTATAAATAAATTCAATATATGGTTTATGTAATGTTTTCTGAACAACACTTTTTAATAATAGAGAGTGATTAACAACATGCTGACTGGTCAAAGGAAAACTGACTTATATTTAGAGGATTTATTGATGTTTTGTGTACTTTGTTTAAAAACAGTTGGTTTTGGGTTGAGACCAGTTGAGGTAGCCCGTAGGGGCCCTCCTACATGTACATGTATGTGCAAATAGAATAGGCTGACACTGTTAGATACTTATTGATAGTGGATTGTGCTCAGCAGAATCCATGCTATTTAACAAAAGCTGTTTTCATGTTTTATTATTGAAGCTACTAACTGCCAAAGCCCTCGGGGATGGAAGGAATAGAAATTATAATATACATTGTTAGCTATTGCACATTCAATATTATAGAGTAGGAGCCCCATTATTAAGGGACTCTTTGGCACTGGTTCCTTTCTCGCAAGCATTGATCCTTGCTCTAAAATGTTGTTAAAATAAGTTGATATGTAATAACCTTTTTTGAACAGATGCAGGTTTTAAGTATAAGTAAGAAAACTAGCAGACATAATATAAGTATATATAGGATATAATTAAATATTTTTCTTCTACTATGGGGAGTTATTGGATTGCTTCAGGTAATTTCATGTCCCATTATTGAAGTTTTGCCATGGATCATGCACAAAAAAATATGAAAGCCCTTTAATCCCAATAGTGGCACAATTTATTAATTATTCATGCAGTGTTGTCTAATACAATGGCTTCTGGATCGCTAAGAACCAAATTAGGTTACTAGATTACTTAGGTTATTAGACTTCTTTAAATAAATGCAATGGTGGTTACAATGGTGATTGATCTACTTGTCTTATGAAGCAACATTGTTTGCAAGAGCTGGCACTAAAATGTATTGGACGACTAAGTCTGAATTTGAATGAAGTAAAGTTGGACTTGTGGTTAATAATGATGAACATGTACATCATATCTGAGTATGAGTTTAAAAAGTCTTCATAATAAAAAGTGTTGACTGTAGCTGAACACTGACTGGTTAATGAAACTAGAGTCAGAGTGACATAGAACTGAAATGTAGGAGAACAAGTCATCTACCTAATACCATTATTGAGAAAACACGCCTTCATGCTTAAGCAACAAAGGCTTGGGTACAGCTGAACACAAAGATATTGGATGAATACTTCTACTGGAGCAGATAAATGAAGTTCATTCCTCAAGGGACCAGTTCAGTGAATATAGATAGTTATTCAACAGCAAAAGAAAGATATTTCATAGATATGTATGTTATTGCTCATATATGTATTATTAATGAAAATCCAACGATCCAAGGGTTAAAGAACTCTTGGATACCAAAGATATGCCAATTTGATTGCGTCCCTTTTGCATTTTTTTACCTGTACATGTAGCTCTACTGTAGCTCTACTGTATTGCTATAAAAAGGTACAACAAATAACGAGCGACACGTCATAAAACGGTTAAGTGAGATGAAGTAAAGCCCATTAGACTGTGTCTGAAGAAGAATTGTTATTGATATTTGCAAGTGCAAGGTATGAAAACTGGGAGGGTTAGACAAATGTGCTATTTCAGATGAAACAACTTGTTACATGAGTGTTAAAATACCTGTGAAATAACATGGCTATTTTCCAGATCAGAATTGATGCTTATTTTGACATACTCTTTGACTTCTTTGACTGAAATGGCAGTTTACAGACTAAGATGTTCTCTGAAGATAATTAAGCAATAAATATTCTTATAGCTCTTACGAAAGTGTCAGTAAGCATTTATGGGCAATTATGTGTAGTTCTGGAGGTCTATATAAACATACATATTTTAAGGCTGTGAAGATGTCTTACATACGGTAACCGTTATATATATTTTTGTTCTATGTCATAGAACTGAGAAAATGATTTTAGCTCTGGCTAACTGCGGACTAAGCTGGCGAAATTACATTTCAGGCAAAATAAATAATAGTTTTTCCTTGTTTTACTGTAAGCAAACTCACATGTTTTATTTCTTTAGTCTTGTTTTATTTTTTAACAATAACAAAAATAATACTACATATATACTTTATCGGACTAACATTCCAGTTTTAGGATGAGCTTTGGAGAGTATAAATCTCCCTTTGTCAAGTCAAAAGCAATACTAATCAGAGACATCTAAGTGAGGCATGGGCAGCAGAATACTGGTATAAGAGCAGGATAGAGACTGATTTAATGTACAGGTTAGCAGTTTAAGGTGGTTGTATATAAGTTTAGCCAGTTTGAAACCAAGTTGGGCCTGTATCATGGAGACAATGCATAAATTAGAGTAAAATCACAGAAAATATCATACAAAGTACTGGTAATATGACAGGAATCCTACCTTCAAGTGTAATCTGGTGTCCTTAGTGTTAAAATGGTTAATCATCTTTATTTCAAGTTTTTCTGGCTTGTGTTCCCCTTTTATACTGAGGTTCATAATGCAGTGACTGACTGCGGTGCAGTTATTATTTTCATTGTCTCTGTTAACGGAGAGGTCCGTCTGGGTGAAGTGGTGGCCAACCGGGGTGCAG